>JAVQJG010101752.1:0-15238 GCA_036024015.1 Craterocephalus amniculus
ACACACTCACACACACACACACACACACACACACACACACACACACACACACACACACACACACACACACACACACACACACACACACACACACACAAACAACACACACACACACACACAGAAAAGAGTCATAATTTTCTCCAAAGACTGGCAGTTCTTGAAAACATGCACCCAGAGCACAGTAAAATCTTAAGTGTCTGATTAACGGTCAACTTGTGTCTGGCAGTGTCAAAGGAAACATAGCTCAGTTAAGGAGTCATCCTATCATAGAGTGATGCAGCAGCAGTGTAACACTATTGCGACCACCCAGTGTAACTATGGATGATTAGATCAACAGGTTTTTTTAAATTAAAGCTTTTTTTAAATTAAGCTTAAGCACTTAAGGAGGAAGATGCAGCAGACACTAGACTCCTACACTCTGGAAGTGCAGTATGTTATCAGTGTTTTTTTTTTTCCTTCATCGTTTGAGGTGAACAAGGCCGTCTTGTGTTTACAACGGGGGACTGTGGTTGTCAAGGAGCAGGTTCTCTGAGTGCGGCCAAATGTCTCTATTTGACACGAGAGTGCTGCATTTCTTACCACAGCAGAGAGGCTGGGGACGAACTTCACTGAGTTCTGGATGTCCTCTTCTGTCACTTCCACTGCAGAGCAGTGCTCCTCCTCCAGAGGCAATGGGTCAGTGCCCCCCTGGGTCACCCACTGGTCCATCTAAACAAGCACAAACAGAAATGCCATTTGACAGTTTCATAACATGACTTTTACCCAGAGGCTCTGCAAAATTTTAAACTTTAATAAGTCGGACTTGCAGTCAGTGCAACCTTTTTTTAGCCGTTAAAACACAAGATATTTGTTGTATTCCGAATATGGGCTTGCATGACTACATTTATATAGAAACATTTTCTACAAGCAAAATAGGCCTAGTAACCAGCAGGTTGCACCAGAAAATGAGTCAAAGATAGTTGCTGTTTGAGAATAATGAATTTTAAACTGATGCTATGAGTTGGCTGAGGGACATGACAGAGTAGATAATAACATAACTAATTATATTGCATATTCCACGTTGATTCATTAGTCTGAATCAAGTGAGGGTGGTCTGTACTTTAGTTTATCTTTGGTTCTGTTGTCTCACTAATCAGGTTCAAGGAATACGAGGACCTCTCTCCTCTGACTGTTACTTACAGCTAAAGAGTTGCTGTTACTAGAATTGCAGCTTCTATCAAACATTACAAGGATATCAGATTAATGATTGATTTAATCAGGATTTCTATCTTAATGTGTTACCTCAAGCAACTTTACTCTCGTAATTTCTTCAAGCGATTCTTGTATGACACATGAATACAAAGCTAATAGTGTGGAACATAACTTTAAAAAGATGTGATACTGTATTACAACACAGTGTATTACAACAACTACAACATAAAAACTGTGATTTACCTTTAAATTTACAGTTAATTTGCAGTCATTTGATATTGTTGTTAAAGGAAGAGATGTGATCCATGGCTACCCAATTCTTTGCCATCTTTAAGCTTATTTTTGAATAGTATGTGAGGGTTTGAGTGTTTGTGAACAAGACATGACGCCTGACAGGCTCATTATCTCTTTTCCATAAACACAAACAGCGTCTCTGGTGAGAAAATGACTCAGCGACACATGATTAGATTGTGTCATGGAAACGTGGAAGGGAGCGGGGAATGTCATCTGTCCATTGCTGGTCCTGAACTCTCTCCGCCCCCCCGCTTACACAGATTGACTCAGTTTTAGCCCAAATCCAGTGGAACAAACAGGTTCCATCATGCCCTGAAGAAAGACAGCCTGGCTAATGAGCCTTACTATATGCGTGACAGAAAGTTTGGAAAGTCAGGGCAGAAAAGCAAAGCTTAAACTAAATAATGTCAAAACTGAGCACCTTTCCAAAGTCGTGGATTTAGATCCGTTTCGCTTTACGTGTTACCTTAATCTCAGGGATGGTGATCCTGGTGTCTGGATTCTTATCCAGCATCCGTAAGATCAGAGTCTGCAGCTCTTCACAGACCTTCGGTCTAAAATAAAGAATAAAACAACAAAAAAATGCAGAGAATAATTTAACAAAACAGCTTAAAGACCAACTAATCTGTACACAAATAAACTTGGATACCAAAATTACCCACATCGTCTTTAACCTGGAGAAAATGCCATGCTTAAATCATTAAGTCAGTGTAAATAAAGAAGACATGATGAAGGCTGCACTTCATCAAACAGCATATATTAGCCTTCCTAGCTCTTACACACGAGCACCTTATCACAAGTTATGCAAGCTTTAAACAAGGAGACAAAATCATGAATATGCTTATCAGGTCTGCTTAATCAGAGAGATTTTTAAAGGCTATCAGAGTTAGTGTTTTCCTGCATTGCACTAAACAGAAGTAGATATTATTATCTTCCTCATTAGTGAGATAATTGCACTTCTGGGCTGTGAAACAAAAACAGCTTGAATTGAAAACCTGTTATAAAAAGAGATATTGTTCTCGTTCTAAATGCAGATATTTGGCAGTCCTTTTTTGAATTCTCAGGTCATAAAAAAGAAAAAAGAAAAATCTTTTTCATATATTATGTCTTTACAAATGATGATAAAAGATGTTATGATGAAATATTAACGTCCACTTCTTTGCTTCACTTAAATATCTTTTAGAATAATATCAACCTTTTCCTATTGGTGCATTGATAATATGTGTAAGGGAAAAGGGTTTTGTTCTGCTCAATATATACTGAAATATTTCCTGATCTAATTTCACTGAGTCTTAACATTGAGCTGATCAATAAGCTGCAATGTAATGTCTATAATTTTGGGATTTAGGCTTATCAAATTTGAGTGAATGCTCAAATCCAATCCAAATATGCATGGGCCTCCTTTAGCTACAGTTTTTAAGTAAAACACACATTTAAAAATGAGTATATGAGAACATACAGCACTCAATTAAATATTTCTCATTTCTGAGCTAATGTCATGTCCATATTCTCATCTTCCATAAAATGTGAAAGTGAATGACTGACAGATATGATGATGATGACCCCATGGGATTTTTGGCATCAGTGTTTTTGTTGCACATTTAATCAATAGGCCGAGCTGTGTGACCATAATTGGATTTTTTTATGTCGTAAAACTAATTTATCGCAGCCATGGGCTGTTGCTGTTAAAGACTGCAGCACAGGAAATACAACATCTGAATAAAAAGAAAAGTGTGCAAACAACAAAACACAATTTCACAATTAGCTAGTTTCACCAAATCATGTTAATAAGTGTAGATAAAACATGTTGCTAGTTTAAATACTGCAAAGGCTAAACAGATAACTTTGTAATCCAACAAATTAACAACAGAAAAACTGAACTTCATAGAGGTTAAAATAAGGAATAGAGAGCTAACTAGTAAATTAATGATTTAAATAATGGAAAAAGGTGACTGTTAAGATAGCTCTGGTATAGATTAGTGTTTGGTTAAAGTCAGATATTGTGCTTTGGCAGACAAAACTGCTGAATGAAAACTGGAAATAAAATGCTGAAAATAAAGTTCTTAACTGGTGTTATGTTGAAAAACTAGTGATCCAAGAGCTTTAAAATCTTAGAAATAATTTTTATTTAAGTTAATTTTCATATAAGTGAATGAATGAATCCTTTAAATTATTAGTGCCTTGGCAGACAAAAATGCTGGATGAGAACCTGAACCTGGCAAGGAGTTAATCGTATTTTGTGGTCATGTTGAGAATCACTGGGTCATTTCATCCTACTTGTATAACTAAGGGACACCAGTTGTAAAACATTTGAAACCATGAAAAGAAATTAGACCACTGCTTATGAAAATTAACCCGAAAAGGAGATAAATTAGGAAAATGTTGGACAGTGGAAGATGTCATTAGAAATCTGAGTAATAACTGTAATGACAGTTGCATGACACTGTTGCAAGTATACTGTTATGACCTTATCAGTGCGGACAATAAGGTGCTAACGGTAATTGTACAGCATAGACATGATTATATTTTGTGTGGTAAGATAAGTGTATCTGTTAGAGCTTTCTGCACAGCCGCGACTCCACTGAGAGAAGATAAAAATGTATAAAATTACATCTTGTTCTTTAGTAGTTTCTGAGGTCACTCATATCCGGTTCATTTCTAATGTTTCTCCAGTCTGCTTACTCACCGGTCCTTTTTTTTAATGATCTTTTTTGTATTATTCACACAAGAAGACCTCTTTGTTTTTCTTAACCTTTTATTTGAAAGGAAGATCTGGATGGGAAAGCAGCTTGCGTGTGTCCAGGCTGCTGGGGCTTTTTATGTGCTGGGTTTTATCACACACGGGTGACATTTAACGTGCTTTTTTTTTACCAACTACCTTTTGTATTCCTGTTTTTGTCATTTGTAAGAAGGAAAATAAGAGATGCAAATAAGAAAGGAGCAATCTGCAAATACGTTTTAGCTGTTGCCTGGAAAAGGCAGAAATGACACCGCCGTCTTTTTTGATAAAACAGAATTCATGGAACAATACCAGCGGTGGACTCACGTTTCTGGGAACTCCACAGGCTTCGTCCTTATCTTATTGTGTAAAGCCAATATGTACTCGTCGATGAAGGGGCACTGCAGGTGGAGCGGAGAGAAGGGAGTGAAAACCACAAGGAAGCTGCAGTGAATTATTTCTGTATCAGAGATGCTCTGCATCCCAACAGACAGCCAAGACAAATTACAACAGCAGTAACTAGCGTTCATACAAACGAACCACCGCTTTAGGAAGCTGCTGTATCAACAAAAACAAAACAAAAACAAGGTGGCAGAAAGTGTTTCTACAGAAGTGCCTCTGGGTGTTGCAGGGAAGATGCCATTAGCAGGGAAGTTTGTGAAATTAACACCTAGCTCAGCCTTGACAGTTTGCGGACTGCATGCTGACAAATAAGTGAGTGACAGAGAATGTGCAGACTTGCCTTCCCAAAGACAAAGCAGTAGAGGGTAACTCCTATGGCCCACACATCCAGCGCCTTTAAGAGAAAACCAATGAGATTAAAAGCACATGAATGACAAACAGATTGAAAATACAAAACCTACTTCACTAAATCTAACCTGTCCTCAGAAATAAGCCCGATGGTCGGAACTGATGCTCACTGGCCACAGCGATTAATGGGACATGCTGGGGGTTTCTGTTTGGAGGCATCTGTTGATGGATTTGTGTGACCAGATAGAGTCACTGCTGCTACCCATCAGGCTTTTTGTCCTCTCTCTCCACAGCTCGACTGGAAATCCACTAGTGTTTCTTAATAGATATGGGATGTTTAAATTAGCCTTTAGTATCCGTGGAATCTATTTTTGCACCGACGCAGTTGCTATAAAATGCATGATGTAGCACCAAAGAGATTTAAGTGCCATTTGAGTGTCGGATGTTACAAATATTACTTGTGATTTCCATGTTCTTTGGAACACGTGTTGACTAAAGCCAAATTTGAAACAAGGCAAGATTAATCAGGGAGAAAGGGGCATGAGGTCCGAATATATTTCTTAAAAGCTCAACAAAACAGCAGGAGGAGGCATTTCAATGGCTTTTCTCCCTGATAACTTTTTCTCAGCAATCAAATGTTCTATTTTGGCTCTTGTTTTATGGACATGCAAGGTCCTTTTTGACCTCTGAAAAGCAGGAACACAAGTCTGTTCAAATAAAGCTAAGGTTTTATTAGAAGAGAGTGGCAAAATCAAGACCTGAAGCTGGGTAGGGAGAGTTGTTGAAGAAGATTTATTAACTCCTTTCCAGTCTCACCCTGCTGTGTGGCGGTCGGGTTTACAGTCTCCTTGTAAACACTGACTATAATTTATCAACTGTATTAGAGCTGTATAACTTTAGCTAAATGTTTTTGTCTGTACAAAACAAGGACTGCCTGTATCAACAAAGATTATTAAAAAAAAGAAGTAAAACTAAAATATATGCTAAAATATGAAATTATAATCTGGGAAGAGCTAGTGTATAATTTTAGATTGTTCTAAAGATGTAAAATGTTTATCAATGGCAATCTGATCTGTAAATCATTCAAAGCCTCTATTTAGTTCAAAACATTACAAAGGTGACATAGACCCGAACCTGAGTCCATCATCCAAAAACATCCAATGAAAACATTGAACATGCAGCAGTTTAACGTGGGGAAAAAGGTTTGTTTTTTCCTGTCAGAACTAATGCTGTTGGATTTGTGCACTGCACATGAGCAGCTCTACGATCTGCACTTTTTACAGGTTTAACAGCAACATATGCAGTGCATTCCACCCCCACCCCCAAAACATTTCAGAGAAGATCTTGCTTATTTCAGCTGCACATATTTTAGCAGCATGTCTCCATAGTAAAGCTCAGACATGGAACCAACTGAAAACATTATGCTTGTTCAAATAAAAATACATGAATGGAGACTCCATCAGCTTAAATTCATGTCAAGAATGAATGAGAAACATTTAACACTGCAAGGGTGGTGCTTCAAAAACTGCTTCTTCACAGCATTTTCAACTCCATGTAGATTTAAAATTCCTTGTTCAGAGGGTTGTGTTCAAAGTGTCTTCTAGTTACATAATTTTTATTGAACGCAATCACTGGAACCAGGCGACGTATAGAGGTTTTTATCATTTATAAAGGGGAGAAAACTCAGCTAATAAATAGAATATTCAAAGTCCTCCGCTGTTATACAGCCATGTTGTGTAATATTTTATAGTATTGAATAACCGTTTTAAAAATGACAGGGATGTATTGTAAAGTTGGATAAATCAATTAAATCAGTCCCATTGTTACAGTCATTATGCATTAAAATGTATTATTATTATTTATTAGGTATTCTAAAGAGAAATTTAAAGACTTAGATCAACATTTGAAACTTCTAGAGCACTTCAGATCAGGAAGACATAATAATACTGTTTATAGTAATTCTGATCACCCACTTTTCCACTGAAGCTCTTCCGCTTCTCTGACAGAGTCTCTGGAGCCATGAATGCAGGAGTGCCGGCTGTGCTGGACAATAAAGCATCGTTGCCTTCAAACTGGTTGCTGACCCCAAAGTCTGCTATCTTCACATGGCCGTCATCGCCCAATAACAAGTTAGAAGGTTTGATATCCCGATGGATAATCTTCTGGTAGTGTACTGAGGATATAGAATACATATGTATTAGAAAATCAGAAAAAACTTCCTGATTCATGATGTTTGGACCGCTGAAAGGTGTTTGGCTAAAAAGCCAAGCTGTGCCTGATGGTGCAGAAACGTTGAAGTTGCTCAACAAAAAGCTACATGAATGAAGCAATTTCATGCCAAACCGATTAAAGAAATGACTTTAAACATTTTTTTATTTGCATTCATCTTTTGGGGACCTGTATTTGGGAACTGGGGTAGACATTACTGACATGGCACCAAATTAAATTTAAAAATAAAGCGTTCAAAATAATGACTATTCTCAGCAGATGAGGGGTTATTTGAACACCATCTGGCAATGGTGTCAAAAGCTAATGAGGAATTAGCTGTTTTTTTCTTAATCTAAAAAACAACACATCGTATTATAAATATTCATATTCATCATTGAAAATCTCAAAATTTGACTACAGAACTCTATTCATAGTCTTTATTCATACGTTTTTAAAAAATGCAGTAGTTTACCTTATCTTTTAGAAATTAAATACTTGTCTTTTTTTCTTAAAAACAAAACACTGATATAACAAACAGATTAACATACATTTTGCAAAATAACACATAACATAAAGAAACTATAAACATGTGCCAGAGAAAATCCATTGCATTAGTTCAGGTGTGATTATTGTCATTAAAGAAGGTTTTGAAGACCTAGAACTGAAGGTTATGTGCGACTGAAAGTTAAGTGCTTCTGTTGACAGCCTTCTGGATCTAAGCCCTGGATATTTCCCTGATTGGATAAGTGGTGTCTTCTTGTCTGAGAAGGTCTTATTGAAACATGAAGCACTTGACTTTTAAAAGGCCTCTGCAATTAAATGTTCCAGCACTCATGACACCTAACTTTAAAATACCAGCTGCTCGCACTCAGGATTTAGATTAATGTACGTTGTAAATGACACATTATAATCACTTTCATAAAACACATAAAAAAGACATATTTGGTCAGAAGTTTAATGAAATTAGTACAGTAAAAGTTCCCAATTCATATAACTATAATGACTGAGAAGAAAAACCATTTACATTAGTTTAATATTCGACACCTATGTATGACATCCACCGAGTATCTCACAATATCCCTTATATCCCTTTGACGGTGTACATACATACATATGAACTGGCACCTGAACCATGAGTTCCTTTAAGTGCCCCCAAATCGTTGATAGAGTAAATACTGAAAATATTTAACAAAAATTCTCATTTACAGCAATATTAAAGTGATTTAAACCTAATTCATTAGGAAATTATCTCAAAAACTTTTAGAGTGTTAAATGGCAGTAACCCCTGTTTAACCTTTCAGCCAATAACAGGCCATGTGGCTTATATACCAACAAACTCATTAATGGTAAATGGCTGAGATTGATCTACTACAGCAAAGAGAAACTCAATACTACTTAAGTACAGACAACAGTAGCTGGAGCCCGGGGTGATGGAAGCAGAGGCTTAAAGACGGTTTGATTCCTTTAATCCAAACAAAAAAGAACAAAGAAAAATAAATTCATGTATGAATACTTTTGCCAAATCGTATACACTCTGAACAGTATAAAGGATATTATTAAAATGACAGCATGTTGGAATTCTTCCCTGGCAACCAGAACTAATTGGTCAGATGCATTTAGCTTGTAGGTAGGGAAAGAGAATAACTGCTCATGAGAATAACTGTCTAAAGAATGTTAAACCACTTTATATGCATGCATGTATCATTGTTACTTTACGTGTGTGACGTACTTACAGTACTCTATGCCCAGGATAACATCTCGGAAATACAAGCGTGCTTGTTCCTCTGAAAAAGGGCTCTCTGTGGGAACTTCCATTACCGGACTGCAAATACATGCAGACAAGATATGCAAATAAGATTCAAA
This sequence comes from Craterocephalus amniculus, assembly GCA_036024015.1. Classification (NCBI taxonomy): domain Eukaryota; kingdom Metazoa; phylum Chordata; class Actinopteri; order Atheriniformes; family Atherinidae; genus Craterocephalus; species Craterocephalus amniculus. Next base: position 9,026 of record JAVQJG010101752.1, read on the forward strand.
ATCAAGTGCATTACACACAGATTACTATGCAAGAGGAATGCAAGGTGTAAATCAAAGCAGAGGTTCTTCCCTTGAGATGATGTTGTGGCAAATAAATGGATTCCTCATGCAAAAGTGTAAAAATCTAGAAAATGTTTGCTCAAACTGCTATGCAAATTTTGTGTTCCTTTAACAAGCCAAAAGTGAAACTTCATGAGTTACTGTTCTGTTTGAGCAGCTCTTAGCTTAGTTCTCCCAGTAGAATTCTTCCTCACTTCTCCTATCTGAACACTGAAATTCAAGCTCAACAATCTATTATCTTTCTAGCGGAGGCATGCAAAGCATCTGTTTTTGTCTCACTGTAGAAATGCCTGGAAATGGAGTATTTGTTTTTATTATATGCACACAAGAATGACTCCATCTCCCCCTGCTTATATTTATAATAAAAACAGGTCTCTGATTAACTGATCACCATCGTTTCAGTGGTGTAGGAAGGAACAGCTCAAGCGTCAGGACCTGAACCACTTACATGGCTGGCTGGCTTTGGTAATAACTGTGAAAACCTAAGAACATTATGGTTTCCTTTGAAGCCTTAGATGGAACAAACACTAGCAGTGTGCTGGCTTGGAGCAACGGAGGAGAGCAACACAGAGTGCGAGGCTGGGATAGAGGGATGCAGAAATGAGGAGCTGGAGATAAAATTTGAATTATTTAGAATTGAAAGGTGCTCTCTACTCACCCCTTATGCATCAGCTCAAACACTGTCAGAACAAGGAAGGAAACAGAAATGAGGATGCAGGTATGACTGAACATTTTATTCATTAATTCACCTTGACCGCTGCTCCCTTTGAGGTTAACGCAGGTTTTACATTTAGCATCTTTTGAAATATCTGAATTGGCTCATAAATAGTTTGACATTCCCCTCACAAACACATATTTCAGCTGTGACCTGGCCTGCTGGTGGTGGGTTTCTGCATAATGCGTTAGCCCTGAGGTAGTGGGGAGGGAAAACAAGAAACGACCTGGAGTCTGAATCACTTACACTAACACAAGTTGGTGGCATATATACCAAGTGCTCAGAGTGAGAAGGCAACACAGAGGGAAATGACAGCAAAGACATGTGCATACCCATGTGAAGGTTGTCCTCTGATGGATCATCCAGCACCTGAAACATTAACATAAATATGAGCAGTTGGAAAATATCCTGTTATACACCACCAGTAAAAACACTAAATAAAAACTGAAAGCATCTACATTTTGGCTTTTGATGTGCAGTGATTTAAAGCTTTTGATGGCTTGTCTCTATGGAAGGGATCTCAAACTCTGCTGGAGCTAGTAGTTCCCAGTAGGACCCTTCATGCAACCTTGCTTTTTCCATGCTTTCATTGGCTCGTTTCACCATAAATCATTTTGGTTGAGTCTCATCCTTTTCTTTGATCTGAACTGATGTTATATAACTGACCTCACTTAACCACACAGTGCAAGCGATTGGCCATTTCTGGGCCTTTACTTCATTTCTGACCAATAATATTAATTTCTGCTGTGATAGCAGATCTTAATGACCCCCATTTATTTTCTTTGGGACCTGGTTTCATAAGTTTCTATTTCTGGCTGCCAAGTTTCATATGATAGAAATGGCCAAACAATTAACAAGTCAAGTGAATTTTAAAAATCACAGGTTTTAAACAGTGGAAAACCTTGCAGACCCCTGGTGATTTTTGGCGGGGTCAGGAATCCCAGGATTGGAGCCACTGCTCTCAGACCACTGCAGGTTTTAGATGCTTTCCTTGATTAGTTTCAAATAAATGTATCTAAATGTGAAACAGGAGTTCTAGCTTCCTTTTTTTGTTGAGAACATAAAATATTAAATTTCCCCTCAAGGTCTTAATAACTAAAACTAAACTGTCGCTGATGTGACGAGAGAAACAACACGATGATTGACTTTTCTGTCCTTAAAATTGAGGGCCATGCAAGTAGCTGATGCTGTGAAATGTTGGGACAGGCACAAGAATTTTCTCTTTTCAGCTAATTCAGTCGTTTTAATTAAGTCCCTTTTATTGCATCATCATCCTCAACAGTGAAAACATTTTTAAGATTTTTAATGTGCATGCAATCTGCAGTTGACAGTTGACATGATTTCTTTGGAAACGAAGCCTGAGGAATAAAAGGGAGCTGCTAACCCCAATTGCTGACTCTCTGTTAAACATGTACAGACGAACACAGATTTACTGCGGAGCAAACTGACGGCAAATTTGCAAAGTGCCCCAAATCCAGAGTTTAAAAGAAACTGGGCGCATGGCTGATGGATGTTTTTCAAGAAACCCTGTGCAGCTTCAGGGTAACCCAGCTCACGGGTGACTAACAGTTACACTGGCGTTGAATTTTAAACTGAACTAAAAGAGAACACTCAGGAAAAAATGGGAACACTGGAAAAGATTTCACAGTCATAGTTTGTGGTGAACTAGAATGCCAAAGCCAAATACCAGAACCCACCCCTCCTAAATGAGTATTGCCTTTATCGGTACACCTTTGTTATACAGACAAAACCTTAAATCAGGGTTGTCGGTCCTCAAGGGCCACTGTCCTGCAGGTATTCAACGATTCCCACACCCGACTCAGGTCAAATGGATCCGCAGCCTATGAATGTCGGCATAGCTCATTACTTGGAATCAGGTGTATAAGAATAGGGAAACATTAGCGAAGTTTATGCAGAGCACTTCTTGTCAACCCCACGTCCAATCAGACTAATAAGACGTTTATGTAAATATGTCAGCTGGCATCTCTGATCAGGTTGATTTCTACATGACTGGAGCTGAGCACCCCTGCCTTAAAAAATGCGTCTCCATGAAGAATCCTTTTCTCTACTGAACGAGCTGCCTTCAAGGGGTTGTCGACCAGGCTGAAGGCAGACTCAATGCCAAGGAAGTCGTGCCCTCCTCTCCCTCGTTTGCCTGTGCTTGATTGCAGAAGTGAGCACACCTGTTTGGAGCCAGTGGCTGTGTCTCCAGCTGCAGGCAACTCTGCAATCAAGCCTTTTCTGATAACCTGTCTGCCACCAGCTATTTGAAGAATTCAGAGCCACTTTGTGCCGTTTGTCTCGCTCCTCGTCGCTCTCCTGTCTTATCAACATATTACACCTGATAACCCATATTTTCCAGTGCTGATCCAGTGCTGGCCTTCGCAGCCTTTGCCCTCGCCCATGGCTCCCCCAGTTCTCCTCAGGGACTCAGTTCAGTTCTTGCTCTCTTTAACCAGCTCTAAATAAATAAACACTCTTTTAATGAACTCCATTACCTGCTCTTTTCAGCCAGCACTTCAGTTCACTTGCCTTATTCGTGACATTTGTGATTGAATCCTGCTTAAACTTTGACCCATAGAAACCAACAGACTACATCTATTAACTAGTATTCCATTCATATCAAAACATGAATGTTATCCAAGTTGTTTTTATGTCAAAAAGAGGCGTATTCTTGCAACACGAAATGATCAAGTCAGTTAAAGTCATTTCAATGTTTAAAAGGGAAAATAATACTGAGCACATTTATACACAATGTTAAAAGTCAAGGTATGGAAAATCACTAATGAGTGAAGTTTATAAGATTTCTACACAACATAAAGACTAGATTCTGTAGTAATAAAGATCATGACGTCTGATTAACCTAGATTTACCCTGTTCCAGAGTGAAGGGTATATCAGGGTAAAGACGGTGGGGAACAAAGTGCTGATCATGAACTGGGGTTGCTTCAGTTGGTCCGGTCGAAGAGTCCAGACCCGATGTACAAGGAAAAAACATTGCAGTCCTGCTTTGAGCAGGGAGAATTAAAAGGACTAATGTCGCTCTCATTCACTGAAATGAGGTCAATAAACCATTCTGATTTATCTCCCTTTCAAGCTGAGACTTGGCTCTTTTATAGTAGTTTCAGGACATGTTTTCCTTCAGTCTGCTCAAGATTCTAGCTTGAATTTGTAAAAGGGGCATTAATAACTTTGACACAAGTAATGTCATGAGTCAGCTCCTTCTGAGACTAAAAACGATTGTCAAAAAGAGAAATGGAGTAATTAAACTGAAGGAAAAACCACTGAAGAGCATCTCCCCTTGCTTTGTGAAGATAAAGCATGCATGTCTGTTTTAGAGCAAGCAAAATTTTAGTTTTTGCTAAGCAGAATCTTTTCTTAAAGATATATGACTCAAGTCCAAACAGCCAGTTTACATTCAGGCAGATTTACTATTAACCGTTTTAATGGGTCCATAACTTTGTGCTCTTTTCTGGTCTGAGTTGCTGGTGCTGAGCACTGCTCACAGTGGTCAACCAACTTAAAATTTTAACTTCCAAAAAAAAGGGGACACTTAAGCAACATCTTACATCTTGATTAAAGAAAAAATTCCTAGCTAAAAATCTTCCATCTTTACAAAGTAGAATGTGTTGAGAGCAAGATAACATAAGAATAATCAATGGAAATCAAAACATTGACCCATGAAGGTCTGGATTTAGAATCATTCTCAAAATGAAAATGGAAAAATCAGATCACAAGCTGTCCAAGCTTCTGTGTAAATTGCTAAAAAAAACTAAGATGAGGCTCTGCATGACTGTATGTACTCCTTTAAATCTGGCCATGCTCCTGATGAGACAATGTTGATGTAGATGTTCTTAACCTGGATCAGTCAACCCCTGGACAGTCTGTAGAACAACGTGTTGGCAGTGGATGGAACGACACACGGTCCCACAGATGCTCAATGGGATTCAGGTCTGTTAAACTGCTGACAATCCAGCCACAAAAGGCAGAGCGTCATCATGCATCAGAGGGAACCCGGGTGATGATGATGGTCTAAGGCTCTCCTCCCCATCCACTACCTGAGCAACTTCTGTGTTCCAGACACCGCCTCATGTTACCTCAATAATTGCACTGGCAAAATGCAAATCTGACCAAAAATCAGCCAGGAAAGATGAAGACAGTCTGTTCCACTTTAGTAAAAGCAGGAAAAATTCACAGCAGAGCACAATTAATTCACAGCTCATGGACAGAGCGATATCCCAGAAGTGTGACTGACTTTGAGTTTTATGGTAATCACTATGTGCTAACGTTATTTTTTTTAACAGTGTATATTAAAGTTTTGAGGATGGTGGCTGATTACTACATTTGCTATTGCATAAATATGAATATTTTCTAATCATCCATCTCTACTAACCTTAGTTGTATTCTACCTGCTCTAGGAGAAGCATGGAGCTTTGACAACACATCACAGGTTTTTTGTTGTTGTTTTTATGTGTAGAAAAATAATCTTTTTAAAAACAACCACATTGAAGGTTAAAGGGATACTGTGTAACATTTCGCCACTAGGGGTGCTTAACCAGTAACTTCCCATAGGTCACACAACACTGTTGCAAAATAGTTTCTCTAACTGGCCTCCTCAGACACTGTTTTCACAGCTTACTTCGTTCAGCCATGTCAAACCTTTGATGGAAGAGGAGGAAAAAGTAGCACAAAGCAGAGTCCCTTACTTGTCAGTCAAGGACAAATAGAAAAGCAAAAACCAGTTCAGGTTCAGCAGCTTGATTTTCCTCACATCAGTTTGAACATATCTGGAACATCTGAGGAGGTTCATTTTTGCTGACACAGCCCTTACTTGCATCACACACTTCACTTCTCTTTTCATGTCAAATAACAGAAAAGAGCTTTTGCAGCTTTGCTGGTCTTGTGTGAAAAGTGAAGACCTTTGGTTACATCAACATTTTACTTAAAGCTGCTGAGTAATGCAATGCAGTGACCAACATGAAATGGAAAAGCAACTGGGGGGGAATGGGATAAACTGATACTGGGTTTGTAATGCAAGAGGCTACTATCATAACTGAACACGTTGGTGAGAACTGGGCCGGCTTGACTGTCTCTTCTAGGGATGCAAACAATTAATCGATTATCGATTAATTGTCGTTAAGAAATTACTCGATTAAAATAAATTAATTGCAATTAATTGCATTTTAAACCCGTAATTCCCCGCCAGCCCGCATGGGGCCGCGCTAGACGCGAGACGTCCTTGATGCGGAAGCTGGAACAAAGAAGAAGCTGTCCTCTGATAAACAAACTAGAAGCGGTGAACTGGCAGGATGAAAGGAGAACCAAACGGAGTCTGGTATGAAACCAATTTAAGTTGGTTAATGACTGCAAAGATGCCAAATGCACAATCTGAATGCTCAATACGGAGCATTCAGCTGTGCTGCATGGAGCGAGTCTCAG
>JAVQJG010101786.1:0-49262 GCA_036024015.1 Craterocephalus amniculus
TGCTTAATGAACTTATAGTACACATAGTTGTTTGCAACCTTCTGGGCTGGTCTCATCCTGTGCCAGGTTTTTGGGTGAAGGCGGTTTGAGGAAAGGGTGGTCCAACAGCTGCTGAGTCGTCCAGCGTTCAGCATCATTCAGGCACACACACCTTTGAAACACAGACACACGCAATTTAAGATGCAATGGCACTTAAAAAATCCCTGGCATGGAGGTGGAATACATCCGCCGAGAGAAACTTAGCTCAATATCCTCAAGCAACTGATTTAAAACAAAAAACAAAAATAATTCAAGGCGTTGCTATTTCTGATTAAATACTTGACCATAAAGCAATTATTCTGATACCACTTTTGTGCGACATGTTATCAGTCTGACCTGTGGAGACATTGGTACGATTGTCTTTTGAAGTTCCTATTCAGTTCATTCATTCCGAGTTGTGTTTTATTTTTAAATGGACCATAAGTCCAGAATAAAGATGACTAGTAGTGACTGAATAATTGTAGAAAAATGTTCACATAAAGCAACAAAAAAAGTCTCAGACGCCACATACTTGTGGAGGAAATCCTGGAAGTCTTCAGGCAGGCTAGCTGGCACAGTCACTGGATACTCTTTCACTTCTTTCCCCTGACTGAGCGCCAGCAGCATCAGCCCCAGGTTCCACACATCCCCTTTCTTGCCCGTCTTTGTGGGCATCGCCGTATCCTCGGAGAATCGCACATGGGCTTGCTCAAAAATGTCTTCCTTGCAGATCTCGGCGAAGCGTTTTGACAAACTGTAATCAGTCAGTCGGACGTGGCCTTCAGAGTCCACCAGCACGCTGGAGGCCCCGAGCTGCTTGTGGACCACAGAGTTGGAGTGAAGGTAGTCGAGGGCAGCCAGCAGCTGGGCCGTGTAATGGCAGAGTTTCTCCAGAGGGACGGGGCTGTGGGAGATCAGGCTTTGGTTCAAATTGACCCCAGCCACGTGCTCCACCAGCAGGTTGACCACGAGGCAGTCCTCCTTCTCACTAGAGCTCATTGCCATGTAATGCACCAAGTTTGGATGATCCAACCGTAGGAGGGAGTTGAACTCATTCTCTGCTGCATGGATCTATACTCCAGGTGAAAGCAGTAATATGTTAAAACTCTAAACAAGGATTCTGGCTAAAGCTGAATTTCATGTTATTAGAACGCCAAAAGCATTGTTAAAGACTAAACTCTCAATAAAAGCTTTGGGTGCACTTGCCTGCTTTTTACAGTTCTCAATCTTTCCTTTCTCCTGGCTGGTGAAGAACTTGCCCATCTTCTTGCTCCAGCGCAATGACCACTCGTAAATCACACAGAATTCTCCCGAGTTTGCTTCAAATCCAGCATAAACGCTATGGCTTAGCCGCTCACTTTCACCTGTCAGACACACACACAAATGCTCTCATGGCATCCGAAGGTGGATCAGAAGCGCTCACACCAAACATGCAGCATCGGCTAATCTCACCTAAACTTTTCCCTCTGTGGACAACAAGCTCTCCCAAAGTGCTGCTGTTAAAGTGAAGCAGCTCTTGCGGGCGATGGTTGTCTTCATTCGCTGTGTCACGCCTGGTAAAATACGTACAAGTTGTGTATAATTGCTATAAAGTACATGGTCAATTCACAGTATCGCAATAAATGTAATGTACCTGTGTCTTGTGTTAGAGGTAGTGCGACGGCGGTTACCAGCATTCTTCTTGGCCTCAGTCAATCCAGGATTTTCACCTGAGCTGGGCGGGCTCGTCCCAAACCCAGAGAAAGACTGGTCCATACTCTCAAGTCGCTCCTTTGAACATGAATCCATTTAAAAGTTCATTAAGTAAAAGTTTTATACAACAGTGCTGTATGTGCTGCTTTTCTTCAATAATTGGTGGAAATACTTGTGATAAATACCTGTTTGGCCATTTCTTTTCTCCTCCTTTCCTCTTTCTTCTCCTCCTCCCTCCTTTGGATTTCAGCAATTATCTGTTTTTCCTGCAAGGGTGAAAAATACTGTAGTCAAAATAACTCACAAAGTGAAAGATCTTTGAGTTAAAGCAGCGTAAATTTAAATGAGAAGATAAAATATACCTTTCTTTAACCCTTTAAAGCCCAACCCATGAAAAATTGGCCTAATTTTTAAAATCAGAAGTACTTATTTAGCCCTTTAACGAAATGTGTAAAATAATAAACAAATTGGGGGGGGGCTATATCTACCATTTATTACCATGTAACAAGTCAAAATTAATATAGTGCAGTCTTCTGCTTCCTGGCATCCATTAGCAGGAAGAAGCCAAGTTTCATCTTGTATTCTTTAGAGTTTTGAGCAATAATTGTACCATAAAGTGATACAAAATGTCTCAGAAACATATGTATCAAAGATGACACATTTGCCTTTATAGGGTTAAACACATTTTGTGTGTGGTTGCATCAGTTCCTGTTCATAAATCCTATTATTTCCGATTAATTTGCTGTGTATGAATGCGTAGACTTTCCGCCTCTTATTGAGAGTGACAGTATTAATTTCGCTGATAAGATAAACCTCATATCCCCCTCAAACTGAGATTTATTAACTTTTTTACCATGGCTTGACACATCACTTCAAAATATATTACAGCACCAACACCGGTAACACTAATGGAGTCAGAATGGATGTTTTGTTTCCCATCCTTACCATCTCCTCCTCCTCCTTGCGCTGCCGATCAATCTTCTGTTGCTCCTCCAGGGCTCGTTTCTCCTGCTGCCTCTGTTGGTTCTTCAGCATCTCCTCGTGGAAGGAGCACGAAGGAGGCTTATTGTGCTCGCTCAGGAACCCCTGGATGTGGTCTGCAAGCTCGTAAATCATCACCTAACATAGCAGCACACAGGTTAACAGAAATCTCAGCGCACATGGGATCACGTGGCGTGTCAGCACATCTTCACCTCGCCACATTGCACCGCTGCCAGCTTGTTGAGCTCACTCTGGAGGTTCTGCAGGTTTTCATTGGAGAGACCTTTGGCATTCTTCAGCTCCAGCTCTGGAGGCCTGATGATGTCCCATGATATCATGTCAGTAAGACAGAATGATCACATTAAAACAAAAAAAAGTCCATACTGGATCTTTGTATTCAGCTGAGCCTAAATCATTCCAGGTATGTTGGGAAGTCACTCCAGAGTCCCATGAAGCAACCGTTTCTCTCCAATTTCTGCCCAATCATGTGAGCCCATGTGGGTAAAATCAAGATAAATTGTTTTTCAGCTATAAGCAGATTAGAAGCACAGAAATCTCACTATTCATTTAGTCTCAGCAGAGGCAGTGAATTGCTTTTTCTACCACACCTACCGTACACTGCATATTACATTTTCCACAGTTTGGCTAATTCTTCCAGGAAATATTCCAGTCTGATCAAGAAATTCAAGATATGAATGCTGTTTCTATTAGTTTATTGTCTAATTTGTACCATCAAAGATGTACTGGGATTTGTGGAGCAGGCGCACAGCTTTCTGTGTTTTGCAATTGTTCATAATAGTAACACTTTTGACCAATAAACCAGGTTCCAGCACACTCAGCTTAGTTCTGGTTTTTCAGCAAAGTTATTCATGCAACAAGTTCCCAGTTTGGTAGATCAGTATTAAGCAAATATGACTATCCCATCCTGGGTCACTATCTGTTTGAACAGTAGCCTTCAGGATGGCGCTTCAGGGTCATTAAAGCCAAAAAAAATAGATTAAAAAAGTGTTTCTTCCCAAGAGTTGTGACTGCAGTGTGAATACTGTTTCATTCTACGATTTTAACACAACATATGGCAGTATACTCCTTATCCTGGAGCCTGCTGGTGCTATATTCAAAAGTTTTCAAAGTTCACGATCTACAGGTTTTTAAAAGTTTAACTTTGACTTTATTTTCGTTTTAATAATCTTAATCTGAGAGCTTTTATCTCAATTTCACAGTGTTGCATAAGGAGAGTGCAATTGTCCCCTCCCCTCCTGCACAACAGAGAGCATGATGACCAGCTGCATCTCCATCTGGTTTGTCAGCTCCAGGGACTCATGGAGGAAGTCACTGCCGGGTGGTGAGAAGACCATCAAGGCTTCTTTTCCATCCATCCGGCCAGGACGCTGCATGTAAAAACTGTGTCAGCAGATCCCGCAACATAATCAGAGACTAAACGCCCCCACCATGGTCTGTTCTCCCTGCTGCCCCATTCACAGGAACACTTGCTTTACTTTTAACTGTTCTATAGGTTTGCAAATTTTTATCTTTAGAGGAAATATCAATAACATTATGAAGGTTTAAATGAACCTAAAATTCTGTGTTTCCATAAAATACAAAAGAAGCTCGCATTAAGATTAGTTTCTGACAGAAATCTCCATGTTTTACTGACACAAGGCCAACAGTAGAAGGTTTCTAAGCATCTGTGTTTCACCCTGACCCACAAACATTTGTTGGAACAGCTGGTCACTGTGAGTATGCCATGAGCCCTAATAATGGACAAACGGATGACATGGTCAACCGAGATTAGTACTCACACGTCTGGGTACGTGGGAGGACATTTCACCTGCAGGTCCACTGTCACGTAGTTTTCCTGTCCATTGTTCAGTCCATTGGGCCGCAGGCAAATGTACACCTCTGGAGGCCTTTTAACCTAAATTGAAGTAGTTACTAGTGAGTATTTCTGCAACCTGTCAACCAAAAAATTGCTGCAACGCGTGCAAACTTTCAACCATGATCGTTTTCCTCGCTAAAAGCTAACAATGCTAATCACCTTCCACGGGTCCTTGCTTCGCAGATCCTGGAAGTCATCTCCGAAGATAGACGCAAGCGCTTCTAGTTCATTTTCCTGCTGTACTATGTAGTCGTCTGTGCCATCTGTTTGAGTGTGCTGACTACTCATTCTTCTGCCTCCAACTACATGGCAGTCACCCCGTCCTGTCTCACTCACAGAAGTCAGAAAGAAGAAACGGGAGCCGCTCAGCACGCTGCTCTGCCCCGCTACTGCTGCACTCACCGCCCACTTCTCCCTTCCGCCTCTCTGTAAACTCAGACTTTTAGAGGTTCAGATACACAGCTCACTGGCGTTAGAAAGTATTTTACCACAGCGTCAACAGTCGACCACAACAACGTTGCCTCTTGCGCATGGCTGTTCCAACCGAGTGTCGCAGGTGAAACGTCATCACGTTGTTTTGTGCAGTGTGGCCTCTAGGTGGCAGTAATGTACTCATGCTGCTGTTTGTTAGGAAATCAACATGTTTTCTTTGCCCAAAACGCTCTTTTCCAGCTTTAAATTGTATTAAATAATCATAAAAAAGAAAATATTAAATGGAACAGGACAATTCCAACAATATCATCGCCACTTCTCAAATTTGTAAAAGGAATATGTTTACATTAGGAACACTGAGGACATGTCCCAACAATCTTTTAAAAATTCCTACCTTTGTCCTCTAGCTTGCTAAATTTCTCTCTGTTTTTTTCCAGCTGTAATTCAGTCTGGAGGCATGTGTCCTGACAAGAATTTCTGACCTGATTGCTCCAATTTTGTAATTCCAGTTAGTCTGGCCCAGACACAGGCCACAATACTACAGTAGCCTATGTCACCACATTTCACCACCAAGCAATAAACTTGGATATCACTGATATAATAATCATCAGACAATCTGATTTTTATTTTTGACACACTACTGGGCAAGAGACATTTTACTAACATACCTGGCACCAAGATTTTCATTTTTATTTTGTGTGGTTGCTCATGGTATAGCATTTGCCCCTATTCTAGGTTTTAGATTGAAAACAGTCTTAAAATTTTCTTCAGTTTGAATATTCTTGCAGTATATTGTCAAGTAATAGAAATATGAAAAAAGAACATTTAGTCCCTCAGTAAGGAAATGCACTGTTACAACAAGTATAATAAACAGTAGCACATAGGCGATGAACAAGGGTGTACACGCTCAGTGCAGTTTAGTATTGATTCTGCATGCACCTAGGACATTATTGTAGAAGAAAACACAATTCTATTAAATATTTTTCAATCGTTAAGTTTTGATGATAGCCTTTGATGCAATGTCTAATATATACCATTATGTGTTTTGTTCGTGTTATTTTCTCCCCACGTGCAGGATTAATGCACAAATGGCACAATTATCAAACATGCCATCAATATCCAATAATGTCTCCCCCCTTACTGATGATTGTACTTTAGATATAAATACAGACATTACTTAGGTCTTCATTCCCCTTAACGGCTCCTTCCATCAATCTCTTAGAATTTCAATTATATCTTTTACTCTTGCTAGGAATGCAAATAGAAATCAAAATTAAGAGTTTTTCCTATTTTTCTTTTTCATTTTTCCAATTTTACGAGAAGCAGTATTTCTCCAAAGCCTGATAATTAGTTTAAGCTGTTTGTCCCTTTTACTTGAAAGAAAAGACTGATCATGAATCACATTTTTTTCATGTATTGAATAAACTTGTATCTGTCCAAAACAGTCCAAATCCAGTAATGCAAACAACTGTGAATTGCTTCATCCAGCTTCTGTCTGTGGAAATACAGCTATAAATAGCAGGATATGGCTGGTGGTATTCAAAAGAATGTACTCACATTCCTTCAGCTATGATATAACGTCACATTTTATCTTCTACGCTAGGTTACATGAAGGTATAATTCAAGAATTTGTGTAAATACTAAAAGTTAATTCTGTGAGCTCTGTGGTTAAAGCGCTGGAATGAAATGTGTTATCATGACCAAGAGGTCCAACTGAGTAATTCCTGCAGGAATGATTGTATTTCCTCATAAGGTACAGAGCACATCAGGCGAGATTCCCTGCAACTACTGTTGGCACAAATATGGATCTACTCTTTTCAAACTCACAGCTCAGGAACCTCAGTGGCTACTCATAAATGACTCTGGAGCTCCCCATAACCTTAGAAGGAGACAGCTGAGCCAATCAGGATGAAGCAGTGATATGGGCAAGCCGCTCAGACAGTCAGCGCAGACACAGAGCCAGGCTGGAGTTCCCATCAGCTGTTCCACACATTGAAGAGGCTCAGCACACATATCTGCTTGATGGTTCACAGACATTTACAATGTCCTCGGCTCCTTAACAAGATACCAGTGACGCTGCATTAACTGGGCCAACTAGGGGGCTATGAGAAGGGTAAAACCTCAGAGGGTTATGGTGCAGTCTTACTAAGCATTGTAAATACTGTAGTTAAAATGATGCTGATACTGACATACTGCACTCTTTATAAGCTACGAAGCTTATCAACAAAAATATGGGTGTATAAGTCAAGTTTATAAGTCATGTCTTTATGAAATCAACACTGCATGTTTATAAGCGTATGTTCATTTTAAAGTAGGAATGCCTTTTTAATGCAGCTAAATAATAATGAGGAAAATGCACAACTAAATAAAAACGTTTACCCTTCCCTTTTCAAAGGAGCTGCAAGCAGCTTCTTTTTATGCACTGTGTCATTTAAAGTGTCAAGTAATTTATTGACTTCTGTGCACGGCAAGAACCCCATCCATGTATGTGAAACACTTTTCCTGCTGCTCATTGATTTATGCTTGAAGCTCTTATTTGGAGTTGTGTGGACCCCTCAGCCCCGCCCCTGGTCCGTGGACTCAGCATGGGTCTTATTTAAGGAGCCCTCCTCACCATGGACCTTTGTCCCAGTGGAAGCATCTGTGTACCAGCACACCTTGGTGAGTGCCTTGTACTACTTGCCTGTCTAAGGATAGTCTGAGGTGACTTCATACTTTATGAGAAAGAACAGGGAAAAATGAATGAATGTAAGATAGAATGGGTGATACATTGTAACAGCAACTTAGACTAATGGGGAAGTGTTAGGATGGGATTATTGCAGTGATGTTTAAATGAAGACTCATTAGATTGTATGTTTTCATGTGATAAATGTTTAGGGTAGAAAATAGCCATATGAACTCATAAAGATAAGAGCTAAACTTCTTGCATTTTTGGGAAAAAGTGCATACAATCTGAGAGGATACCAGGTATAATTAGTAATAGACAAATTAATTGAGTTAATGAGAAGTATGGGCATGGTGTTGAGATGTAAAACAAAAGTGTAGCAGTGCAGACAGATGGGTGCTGGACTGGCATTTCTAACCTGAAATAGCTGGAGATCCGTGTGCCACTTGTTAAGCACAGAGGGGGTGCTGAACTCAAAATAGATCTCAGGTCTCTCTGTTATGCCCCTTTTTGGTGCTTCATCAGCAGCTCTGAGAAGTACGGGGAACAATAATGACCATCGAGATATGGTATCAGTGGTTGGACAAGTCTGGGACCAAAAATAGTACCTGAGAGCACTTTTAATTAGCAACCAAGATAGCTCCCATGTAGGCTGGTTGTGTTGTTGTTTATTAGTGATAGTACCTGAAGAGCTGTTATAGAGATAATACTAGCAGGTGTTCAAAGCATTGTATCAGCTGATTCATATGTCAGTCTGGGTGGAGAAATGTTAATTTGTGGCCAAACTGGAATAAAAAATCAACTTCATTGTTAAAAAAAAGTGGTCCTCGACACAGACTTAACTCTTGTTTCTATTTATTCAAATTTTAGACCACACCAGTAAAGCCTAATCATGTGTGACGATGATGAGACTACCGCACTTGTGTGCGACAACGGCTCTGGCTTGGTCAAGGCTGGGTTTGCCGGAGATGATGCTCCCCGTGCTGTCTTTCCTTCCATTGTTGGAAGGCCCCGCCACCAGGTACAGCCTCCTCCCCAAACCAAAATAATTCATCTTAGCTTAATAAAAGTGATGTCAAATAATCTTTTTATGATTTCTCATTCAGGGTGTGATGGTGGGTATGGGTCAGAAGGACAGCTACGTCGGTGACGAGGCCCAGAGCAAGAGGGGTATCCTTACTCTGAAGTACCCCATCGAGCATGGCATCATCACCAACTGGGACGATATGGAGAAGGTGTGTGATGACAAGGGGACTCATTTACACCATTCATGGCCGCTGACATTCTGCATTGTTAAGACTTAACAACCTGCCACCATCATAACAAGCTGCTTTATTTTTAGATTAGGTGCTTCAGTCTAAAACCTGGACATTATGTATCCAGCCAGCGGCTGTTCCTGGCTTCACATCAGCTGTTCTTTTTTGCTCAATCAGATCTGGCACCACACCTTTTACAACGAGCTTCGTGTGGCCCCTGAGGAGCACCCCACTCTGCTGACTGAGGCCCCCCTTAACCCTAAAGCCAACCGGGAGAAGATGACTCAGGTATTAAGAGCTTTTTCCCATTTGTTTTTTATTGCATTAACACTAAGGTAGGGGCGCAGTCTTTTCTCATTCTGCTTGATTTTTGGTGCAGATTATGTTTGAGACCTTCAACGTTCCTGCCATGTACGTGGCCATCCAGGCTGTGTTGTCTCTGTATGCCTCTGGTCGTACCACTGGTCAGTAATCTTTGTACATGTACCAAATTTATTCTGTGGTCAGTTATGCAATAAGCCAACATTGGATGAGAAAGCAATGAAAGTACACATCATTTGGATGAATTCCTATCTCATTGTAAGGGAAGGTGTAAATCCCTCTTGTACACATAGTTCAGACAATGATGTCAGCGGAATTATACAGTTTATAATGTGACATATTTGGAGATGACTCGTAGCTAACTCCCTCACCCACCATATCTTCTGCTTGCTGAAGGTATTGTGCTGGACTCTGGTGATGGTGTGACCCACAATGTTCCCATCTATGAGGGTTATGCTCTGCCACATGCCATCATGCGTCTTGATCTGGCTGGTCGGGACCTGACCGATTACCTGATGAAGATCCTGACTGAGCGTGGTTATTCTTTTGTCACAACTGGTAGGGCCCTATCATCAATCCTTCATTTGATTGAATTGTTAGAGGAATGACTAAGCGTCCTAACTCTTTAAACCATTTACTCCTCAGCTGAGCGTGAGATTGTGCGCGACATCAAGGAGAAGCTTTGCTATGTGGCTCTTGATTTTGAGAATGAGATGGCCACCGCTGCTTCCTCTTCCTCCCTGGAAAAGAGCTATGAGTTGCCTGACGGTCAGGTTATCACCATTGGTAATGAGCGTTTCCGTTGCCCTGAGACCCTCTTCCAGCCTTCTTTCATTGGTGAGTTCAGCATCTGCATTGATTTGTTTTTTTCCTTCTTTTGTTAATTTATCTATAGAATTCTAAAATGATTTCATATTATACTTAGAGTTATTTGATTTTTTTCCCACCAGGTATGGAGTCTGCTGGCATCCATGAGACTGCCTACAACAGCATCATGAAATGTGACATTGACATCCGTAAGGACCTGTATGCCAACAACGTGCTGTCAGGTGGTACCACTATGTACCCTGGTATTGCTGACCGTATGCAGAAGGAGATTACTGCTTTGGCCCCAAGCACAATGAAAATCAAGGTGTGAGAAAGGAAATTTCAGTAATCATTCTCACTAATGAAGCAAGTGAGAAACTAAAAGTTCTTTTATTACTTTTACAGATCATTGCTCCACCTGAGAGGAAGTACTCCGTCTGGATCGGTGGCTCCATCTTGGCTTCTCTGTCCACATTCCAGCAGATGTGGATTAGCAAACAGGAGTATGATGAGGCCGGCCCCTCCATTGTCCACAGGAAATGCTTCTAAACCCAGCCGCCTCTTTTCATCCATGCATTTGTACTTTGTTGCCTACTGTATATACATGTCTGTGTTCAACTGTAATAAAGATAAGCCTATGTGAGAGTATCATGCATTGTTTTACGAGTAATATTCTTGTATGGTCTAATCCTATTCTAAATTGTCAGAACAACGTATTGACACCCATGAGAATGTAATGAGACAAATAATTACACAACACTATGATAAAATGTAGTGAAAAAACAAACACATATCTCTACATATGTGTAGCCTATTTCTTAAAAATATATTCACTGGGGCTTATTGTTTGACAGTATTAATTTATCCATATCTCTAGAGAGTGGCCAACATTTTTAAGCCTGTAGTAATTTGGGGTTTTGCAATTTGTGTTCAGAATAATTTTCAACATGAGAGGTGCGATTAGTTTAACAGCAGAGTCAACCGGTTACGCAGACGCGGTTACGTGGAACTCAAAAGAAACTGCACCGCCCACTCTAGAGATAATGGGTAATAAAACACACATATCCTCGGAAGTTTGTTCGCATAAGCCCCATCCAATCACAACGCGGCAGGAGAGGAGCGCTTCTGTTTGAATATACTCCGGAAACAGTCCGACAAGCCAGACAACCGATTTGACAAACGAGATATAGCATAATCCAGTTAGCTAGCATACGATTTAAATTCATGTAAATTATGCTGTTTACCGACTGAGAAGCGATAAATACTGATTTTAGGTTGTTTTAAAGCGAGAAGCGTTTTTGTTTTTTAGACTACCCTCAGGAACCTTATGTGACTTGCTAACCTATGCGGCTAACGTTTGCTAGCTAACTGCATAAATACAATTGTTACGTGAAGATAGGCGCTCCATAATGTGACAAGTCGACTAGTTTTGGGGATAATCTTACTTCGCTCTTTATAGTGTTGAGCTGTAAGACGACTGTACTGCTCGGTTTCTCGTGAGTAGTTGTAATGAGTTTCACGTGAGAATGAGTTCATGTTTGGCGTTAGGGGACAGTGATTCAGTAAGAAAGGCTGGGCTCGAGGCTGAACTGTGAATGTCGGTTTACTTTGGTCCCAACAGGACAGAGTGGATGAATTGTGTCGTGGGAAGTTAAATAGTGCATTTTTGAAAGTACGTAGGCAAGTCTGAGGGAAAAATGAAAGTTATGGAGAAAAATGTAATGCGCCTGGTGGCTGTACAACATCTCCGCTCTGTGTATGGGATAAAGACAAAGAACTGGAACAAAAACAAAGTAGCCAGCTGCAAGTCAACAACCAGCGACTTTGTAAGTTTATGGAAAATCAGCTGTTTGATTTTAGCACCCATTGCTTGCCATATATTTGCATTGGTTGTGAAACATAGCCGGTGATATGTTATCGTAAAATCAGAAAAGGAAACTTGGTTAACCGCAGCAGGTTATAATGCCATTGTGTGAAATCAAATTAACATTGAAAGCATCCCCCTCTAAGGAGGCCAATTTGTTTTCAGAATGCTGTTACCCATGGCAATCACTCCAGCTGTTTTATCTTGTCCTGTCTGATTATTCACATCATAAATATCATTGTCAGCAAAACAAACAAAAAAACCGTTACGAATGTAGTAATCTCTCACAAAACATTGTTATTGTCATGTTGCAATGTTTTTGAAAATTCTTGAAGAATATAATTGAGTATGAATTCAAATTGGATTTGGCAAGATTTAACTGATGCATATTTTCTAACCCTTGATGTACTGTTTTCTTCTTTAAAAAATAACCACTTAGGTCTTGAGTTTTCTGTCTTTGCTTGTAATTGGGTCACAAGGTTGTTGCAACAGACTGATTTTTGCAATGAACTTCTGCATTTTGGCCTTAAAATTTGAAGAGACAAACAAAAAGTGACTCAAGATTTAGGCCAATCAGTGATGAAATCAAAAGCTGACGGTTGTTGAGGGTAGAAAAATGCACAACATTTTATGGATATGCAGAGGAATATTTGGCATCTAGACGTCAATTTTTTTTAAAATTGAACTGACCAGTATGACTGTATGCTTGTATTTCCCAAGACAAAAGTTTTTGCTGTACCCTTGGACAGCTTACCATATTATAATATGGAATGTGGGAGTGTGCCAAGGTAAGGAGGCATGCTTAATTGGTTTTACTTGAGCTTGCAGTTAGCATGTTTTATCATGCTCCCGTTTAAAATTCTGTATTAATTTTTTTCCACTCTTAGCTTTCTGGTTGATGCATGTATGAAACTGCTAGCACATGTCGACACAGAAGGCTTGTTCAGAAAATCAGGCTCTGTGGTCCGCCTGAAAGCACTCCGGGTGAGTGATGGCTGAAGCCGACCTTGTTTTCGCTGCGGAACCTTGAGGCTGGGTGGGAACGAGACAATATAGCTGTTGTTTGTCTGTCCAGGCTAAGCTGGATGCAGGAGAGGAGTGCCTGTCTACTGCTCTTCCATGTGATGTGGCAGGCCTGGTGAAGCAGTTCTTCAGGGAGCTCCCAGAGCCTGTGCTACCCGCAGAGCTGCTGGACGCCTTCCTCAAGGCCCAGCAGCTCCCCACTGAGGAGGAAAGAACTTCTGCCACCATGCTGCTGTCTTGTGTGTTGCCAGAAAGAAACATTTGTGTCCTGCGTCACTTTTTTGACTTCCTCCACAATGTGTCTCAAAGGTATTCCAACTACTTCTTTGATTGCCGTATTTTTGCATTGAATATATTGTCTTCTGCCTTTTTTACAAATTGTATTTTTTAGACATTCCCAATTTTATTAAGGAAAAAAAATTGTGTTCTCAGATATGTTTCTTTTCTTAATCACAGGAGTGCCGAAAATAAAATGGATAGCAGTAACTTGTCTTTAATTTTGGCTCCCAACCTCCTTCACTCTGGAGATGGTACAGAGAAGATGAACACCAACACAGAGAAACGCCTCAAACTACAAGCAGCTATTGTGCACTGCTTCATAGAAAATGCTAATAGCTTTGGTATGACTTAAGGCATCTTGCCTAGACTTCATCTGAGCATCAGGCTCCACTTAAGCTTTATAACATTAAATATCTGACTGTGCTTCTGTATTCCAGGTGTCTTACCGCAGTTTCTTCAGGAGAAAGTTCCTTCCATGATGGGCTGTGAGGTGGGGGGTGTGTCTCCCAGTCGAAATGAACTGGAAGAGCTGGATTTGAACTCTGGGATGAAGAGGAAACCGAGACGTAGCTTTGGAGGTAAGATCAGAAATCAGAAATGTTTGTTTGGGATGTAAAAATGCTCAGATCTTAATTTGGGCAAATAGTTGCATAAAACAAAGACTTATAAGATCATGTTATTTTAAGAGTTTTACTCATTAGATACTGTTTTATATGGTGGGTTTGTCTCAAATTTCAGATGTGGTCAGTGGTGCACTGAATAAGATAAAAACTAATAGAACACCCACTAATGCCGGCCAGGCAGACAGTGTTGGTAGGTACCGCGGTCAGATGAGATGGCCTTTGTTTTTGAGAAGCATGAAGAGGCTGTGCAATCCATTTTCTATGGTTATGAAATTACAAGCAGAAATCCGCCTTCAAATTGCTTTTCTTCAGCTTCTTTGCTTCAGATGAACTTTTATTCACATTTACTTTGATAGTGAATGATGACTGTTGTCCAACAAATGAAGAGATGCCTGTGCTTTTGGCTTTTTTCCTTTGCTTTTCTGCCTGTCATTTGCATGGATAATTGTTTACAAAAGTTAAAATCTAATATTTCTGAGTGCTTTGGTTTAAACATTATTTAAACAATTATTAGTTTTTCACAAGTATGAAGAATTGAATTCCTTTGTCATTTTCACAGTTTTTTCCTCTGCAACTCCTGTGATTGCAACACCCTCCTCCAAGCGAAAGCTTCCTTTTGAGTCTGGTCACTCGTTTGGATTTTCAAACAAGAAACGGAGATCTGTCAAAAAGAACCTTGGGATAGAATTACTTCCCAACGCATTGTTTGGTGGGAATGCTACTCCTGGATCAGGTACTGATGACTTTTATCTAAGATTCTGCTATCTCTAGAGATTATAGTAAAGCTTACACATTTTTTTTCTCCTGTGTATTCTAGTCAACAGTGCCTCAGGGGTCTTGGACTCGTCTCAGAATACCCTGTTTTCTGTAGGGCGATCTCGAAGGCAGTCTGCTTCCTCTTCAAGGAGGAAGAGCAAAAGACTTAGCAGCAGACATGTTGTCAACAGGTAACATAATCTTAGTATCAATTCCCATTTATTCTGTTTAAAATATTAAAGATGGGTAACGGTTCAAGTTTTTACTCTCAATTAGAAATGTGCTTTTGGTTTTTCTTATCATTTCTGCGGATTTTTATCCTTTTCAGAGTTGAATCTGGAAAAACTGGCTGCTTTTCTCCTAAAGCTGGTAAAAAAGAAGCTCCACGCAAGTCTCTGCGCTTACGATTTAGCCTGGGGAAGAACAGTAAAGACGCTGTAAGTGTCGTGGCATAATAGACTCCAACCAGTCTCAAGTTCACTGATAAAACCGTGAACGAGGCTGTTGAGTCCATGCAGTGACATTAATTTTCAAACAAATTTAAACATTTGCACACACAGTGTCTTGTGGGAATGATTGGGTGCACATCAGCACTTTTTTGTATCTAATATGTTTAAACTACGGCATGAAAGGTTTTAATGATAATCTGTGTTGCACTTTTTTGAACATGTTGTAATGGCACATGATAAATTGTGTTCCTACAATTTATTTATGGTACAAAGCCATAGGAACTTTTCTGTACCCACATATTGATATATTCAGGTGGGTGAATGTGTTAAGTATACCTTATAGCTTACAAATAAAATATATCATTTGTTTTTGGGTACACTGGGTGAGCTGTTTAGGTTGAGTGACAGCTACATGTATATTACTGAATTAATAAAATGTTTAAAAAAAATCAAGTATCTTGTTTCTTCTGAGTGATTTTTATCATCCTCTGAAGAACTAACCTCCAAAACTCTTAACATATTAATGCTCCATTCTGGGTTATTTCTGTTGGGTCTGTTTTAACATAATACTACTCTCAAACTTAATCCTCCTTGAAAGTTTCTTTTTTTCTCTTTAATTTCTCCTTTCATGCTGCATGTAAAGGGATCTGAGTCCATTGGTTGGCGACTTGCCACACAGGAGAGCACCACCAGTTTCCTTTTCACCAAAGAGACGGAGTTCACCCCAACGGTTCTGACCAGAAAAACTAGGTCCAAGTGTGAGTACCTGATGACGTAGCTTTACCCTCCCCGCTATGTTGTAAATGCCATCTTTCAGCTGAGAAAACTTATTAATGCTGCTTTTGCTTTTCTAGGCTCTAAATACATTAGCAACTCTGAAGACAACTTACTGACACCCCAATACGACACAAGTGCCCACCGGACCTCATGGAGCGGGGAGACCCCTTTGGGAACTCAGGGTTTCAGCGAAAGGTGTTTTACGGACACTCCTGTGAACATGTGCCTCAACAACAACTACATGTCGGAGCCTGCTATTGTTGCATCCAAGTCTCCAGCAGGGCCCATCCTGCCCATGAAGCTGTGCTGTGCTTCCAGTGCAGAGAGCCTGGAAAGTGGGCACTCTATCACCGCAACTCAGAGACAAACCAGTCCAACACTGCTGAACGTCCAGAAGGCCTCTGGAGAAATAGGAACCGGCCTCCAGGACGGCATAGAGGACTCCTGTAGCACTGCGGAAGAAAATGGGGTAAAACCATTAGACAGCATCACGTTTACTCTGCCTACGACTCCTGCAGCCAAACGTTTGTCTGCGGAACCAGAAACCCCCAGCTTCCCAGCTCAGCAGAGGGTTCTGGCTAATGAACAGAATATTACTTTTAGCCAAATTGAAATAGCTGCACTCTCACCTTTGCATATTGATAGTGTAGTTTTTGAGTCTAGCTTACACTGTAGTCCAGTTAGAATTGATGGTAAAACGGCTGTAAAGGAAGCAGAACAGCTGAACAGCAGCAGACTAATTAGTGCTCTGGATATCCAAAGTCCTGCTCGTTTCAGACAGGGTCTCCCCACTGGACTGCAGTCAACTCCATACAAGCCCAGTTCTGAAATCGAAGATGTGCTTGTTTCACCAATTAAAACTGGTGCTGTAGTTGTCAAATTAAACGAGAAGGCCGAATCTCTCCCAGATATTGGTGCCAAGGCCGAAACCCAACAATCGTCCTCGCTGTGCAACCAGGAGGTGGAAAAGCGAAGAGTAGCAGACCACATTCAACATTTCAACAAGCTCACCCTTTATTCTCCTACAGGCGCAAAAACCAAACAAGTCAGATCACCGCTGACGTTCCACCGCACCCCTGTGCGGCAGGCCGCCCGAAGGATCAACTCCCTCCTTGGAGAAAGCAGGAGACCTGGTAGACATGCAGAGCTCACTCCCTGTCAGAGTGGTCATGTGGCAAAGGCTGTGAGTTTAGAGAGTGGCCTGTCCCCTCACCCACAGCTTCAGCCTCACCAGGGACTGTCCAGCAGTGTTGTAAAGAAACCACCTCCAGTCCCACCAAAAAAGCCAAGCATCCGGGCCCGGACACCCAAGTCTTGTGCTTTGGGTGACGTGACCAACAAGGTCCAACCAAAGAATGGGATGGACGATTCTGCTTCTGGTGCACCAGGAGCACTGAAGCCTCTCGTGCAACAGGCAGTGGGAAAAGATGTGAACCATTACAGAGGTTCTCCCAGAAACCCTATCAGTCAGGGAAAACTGCTGTCTGCTACAAAACCCATTGATTTGTAGAAGCTTTTTTTTTCTTTTTTTCTTTATTCTTGCTATGCAGGTGTCTTTGATGAGACTCCATAAAATTAAACTTCCCAGCTTATACATATCCTCAGTGTCTTATTTGATTGTTTTTTTGGGGGTTTTTTTAAGCTGCCGTTGATAGTTGTTGTTTTAGCTCCTTATCGGTAGATATTCAAAGGCCTTATATATGTTAAGTTAAACAATGATGCATCTGTGATCTTGAATACTTGTTGGGTAAAATGTGATTGGTTGTATGACTGGAAGTATTGTGATGGGAGTTGCATGCTTTTGTATTTATGCATTTTTATGGATAATTATGAGGTACATGTTTGAGTGAAATATTAGCCTTTTTTTATTACAGAATATTTTATTACTGTCTTGTGTCATAAGAAAGCAGGAAATAAAAGTGCACCTTTAGATATATTTTATTCTTTTAGGGCTAAAAGGTAAAAAAAACAACCTCCAACAGTATTTAAATGGATGATCTATTGTAGTCTGTTCATTTAAAAACTTTCAGCTAGTGGAAGAATTTGTTCTGAACCTCTTCCCAATATAAAAAGTGACCATACGCCTTTTCATTTTACTCGATTTATCTCGTTTGGGAAAACGTCAGATTCTTATTGACGCCACAAGGGGGCGTCCCAGAGCTGCTGCTCACAGCAGCACATTGGAAAATGATTTTAATCAGACACCAGTTTACTCTGTAACAGGCTCAGCTATTATTTCTGTCAACCTGAAGCTGAAAATGTTTATTACCTTTCGGGCAAATACTGTTTGCTGGATTTCTTTCAGCAGTTCTTTTGAATGTGTGGAAACTCCGTTAAAAGAAAAATACATTATTTGTAAGATAAGTCCGAAACAAACAGTAGAAAATAAAGTCTTTCAACTGCCATTAAGCCTGTGATTTTGTGTGATATTCTTCAGGACTGTTCATCAGCAGGCTACTGTGCGAGTTTTCCGCGTTTTAACAGGATAGATTGGAATCGCGCAGAATCTCGCGTTAAGGTGATTGAAGCGAAATGAATGGATTTATGATAGAAGATTACACTTAAAGCTGTTCATTTTATTTGCAGTAACTAATTAACATATTTTGTTTTCAAATATTTTAAAGCAGCTGAAGAGATTGTTAAGGTTGCCAGGTTGTAAAAAGAATTCTTCAGCTGCTATTAATACAACTGCAGTTACTGAACTCATCAAAATCGACTCGGAAAGGTCTGAGCCAGAATCAGTCTTGGCTTTAGAGAGTGAAACCGTTCAAAGGCCATATCATAATAAAACATCAACCACGAGCTGTTTTTACAGCCTTCGGCTCTTTTGCCCTTACGTTGATTTGTTCTTTTACTAGAACTGTATAGTGGATTAATTGAGCATCCAAATAGCAGTCAATTATAGAGCTGTTAATAATATGGTGACTATAATAAACCGAGATAAACCATAATAAACACATTTGTATGATAAGGAAATACTTCATAGCCACTAGGCCTACCTTGAGATGACAACTGCAGGGTTCCCATATCAACTTCCCCAATCAAGACCCCAAATCAAATTCCTATTTAACTCTAGCCTATATGTAGCCTAACCAAACGGGGCCCATTTGAAGATCTCCACGTGTAGAATAACTGGATTTTAGAATCAGTTTTGGTTTAACTAATAAAATAATCTCCAGAAAATGTAATCTGTCTGGATTCACTCGTGTAGGCAACTCCACTGTGATGTTAAAAAAAATTTCATGAGGCAAAAAAATCTTTTAGCTCAAATGTTACATTTTGAGTTTTATTAACTTCATAAGAGAAAAAACTTTCGCTTTTTCCACGTGCGTATGAACTTCAGGCCTGCTCGCTTTCAAGTCCTTTTGCCTCCTCCTCCTCCTCCTCCTCTCCTTCCTCTCCTTCCTCCTTGCCTGCCTGCCCTCGCTGTTTCTCGGTTGTCTGCCTTCTTGAGTGGGTTCAGGGAAGTGATGAGGGGGCGGATAGTCTTGATTTTCTTTACATCGTGCTTAGCCAATAACTGTTGTGCACATCTCAGCTGGCAGACATTTAAAAGGGAGACAGTTCGGCGCTGGAGCAATTTGTATTAAACTCCCTGGCCCCTGTCTATGGAGCGCTTAGTCTCCCACGCATCCACAGTCCCAGTGTACAGTCGACTGCTGTAGGTGCCCATCACTTCCAAAGAAGGTGCCGTAGAGGACTGACAGGATCACATCAGCGACGCAGTGTGAATTTGCGCAGGTGAGTGACTTTGGGTAATTCTGCTTTGACTTCATCTTTATCATCTTCCATCTCTTAAATGTAAACCATCTCATGGATGTTTTACAAAACTTGTTAAACTGCATGTTTTTTTAATCTCCTGGTGTGCATTTGCGGACACACTGATAACTTCATATCAGTGTGTCATGAAGTTTATGTCTTATTTGTTTCAATCTGTGGAGCTTTTTGTATAATTTAGAAACTTCATTGTAATATAATATTTCCTAAAAATATATCTGACTCTAAGCCATTGAAATAAATATTTTGTTTTATTAAGTATGACTTACAAACGGTTTCAAAGAAAGACACATTTGTTTCCGTGCGTTTTAACGCTGCGTAAAAGCTTCGTTACGTTTCCACATTTGAAAGGTTTAAGAGTATTAATACTTTTGTCCTCTCCTCTCCCAAAGGATGGCCATCTCGATGCGTATCTTCTGCAGTATGGTTCTCATCATTGGGCTGCTGTTCTCTCCCGTGGATTCAAAAAGAAACCGAGGTTCACAAGGGGCCATTCCTCATCCTGACAAAAGCAACCCAAACGAATCGGAGCACCAACCGCAGCCTCCGCAGGCGGGCTCTGGGTCCCGCCAGAGACCGGGCTCGTCCTCACCAGCCGACGAGGTGCTGGAGTCCAGCCAGGAAGCTTTACATGTGACGGAGCGCCAGTATTTGAAACGGGACTGGTGCAAGACGCAACCCCTCAAACAGACAATCCACGAGGAAGGCTGCGTCAGCCGCACCATCATCAATCGCTTTTGCTACGGACAGTGCAATTCCTTCTACATCCCCAGGCATATTCGCAGGGAGGAAGGTGCTTTCCAGTCTTGTTCGTTTTGTAAACCGAAACGTTTTACCACCATGACTTTCACTTTGAACTGTCCGGATCAGCAGCCACCCACCAAGAAGAAACGCATCCAGCGCGTCAAACAGTGCCGATGCATTTCCATAGATCTGGACTAGCCACGCAGCAGTGGTATGTGTGCGTAATAAATCGAGGACAGGATTTGTTGGTAAAAGTGTTCTGAGAACACGTGCCTGTCTCCATCTGGAGATGTACGCCACATACAAAAAAGAAAAAAAGCGAACGATTCTCTTCTTGCACAACGTGTGAACAAAAAATGGACACGGAACATTTTACACCTCACAAGTTTCAAAACAAACAACTTCACTGCACGGAAACGCTGACTTGAAACGGGCACGTTTTACGCACGGCTTCCTCACCTTCCTTGATAGAAGCAAAGAGAAAAAAGCAAAATCCCCGGTTCGATTCAAGAACTCCGCTCCACGGGGAAATGTTACTGTCCAAACCTGTATTTTATGCATATATGTAGAACTGGATGTTTCCACTGTGTGGAATTTAATAAATGAATATTTGTAAATGAAAAATGTGATTTTTATTTCGATACTTCAAGAATCTTTCCTTGTATTATTATTTTTGCATAAGTTGGAAGCCTGATACAGTAGTTTGTTGAGAAAAGAGACTCCTTAGTTTATAGGGACAATGTACAGTGTTGGTTTAGTATGAAGATTAAATAGTTGTGAATTGTAAAGCCATCTTTGATCTAACCAGTTTGTTTATTCCCTTGATTAAATTATCCATGAAAACATAATAAGATAATGTTGGGATATTGTGCATATTATTTGTAACTAATTGTTTAGAAAAATGTATTAAAATGTGAGATGAACTATTACTGTGTGTGGAAAATCTTATTGAGTCAGAATTTTCTTTATCAAAATTAACAGTTTCATGATCATAGAAGCCGTTTATTATTTCAATTCTGACTTTATATGATGATTGACTTTCTTGGATTTGGTGAGTGGTTTTCTGGCCGAGTACCACAGGTGTAAATCCTCAGTTAAGGGCTGAATGGTGTCCAGAAATCAAACTTTATCTAAAATCAAAGTGAGATAACAACCAATTGCACTAGATTTCCAACTTACAGCATTGTACGAATGACTATTTGCATTTTTGTGATGAGACAGAATCAGTTTTATATAATCTTATTCCCTTTCACACCCTTATAATACTCAGTTTTGCCAAAAAAAAAAGGCAAAATTCCTCAAGTTATAATTAACAACTTTATTTCAGCTGATTTCCGAGAACAAGTTTAAATGTCCAGAATCAAGTCTTGGCTGCGGGGCTTCGATCTGACTCACAGTTTATTGACCTGCCCAGCAGCTTAAAGAATGATCAAACCCCTTTGATGATTCAGCTTTTCTAATAAATATCAAAATTACACAGTTCAGGCCTATTAGAGGTATTGACAGCAGAAAAAATGCAGAAAAACTGGTTTAACACATCTTTCATCCTAATGACTTTTTGGACATCCAGTTTATTCTTGAAATTTAAAACAATTCCGTAAAATTACAGAGCACCTATGCAAGAGCTAATAAGAGTTACATGAAACAATATACACATAGGAGAGGCTACAAAAAGTCCTTTCGGATTATCTTCACTTCTGTTTTTCAGCCCCCTCTACAGGAAAATATAACAGTTTAGGATTTTTATACAAAATAAATGGCATCCATGAAAGACTTTGGACGGTTTAAAAAATAATTAAAGGTGTAGTTTTATGGAGAATCTCATAATGGAAGTCTGAGGTATTAAAACTCACATGGCTTGAGGTGGCAATCTTAAATCTCATTACCTAAAACATAACCCTGATCGCTCCAAAGCTAAGCAGAAAAGGCAACTCTTCACTTTATGCAAAATACTTCGTTTTCCACGGTAGAGCTGTACAACATACAAGTGTCATCCACATGAAAATATAGTCTTCTCAGTCCATTCACCTACAACTCCGAAAGCCTAAAAAAGGAACAAAGCGGATGTTTTTGGCATAAAATACCGCGCTCTTTACATAAATAGACATTTTTCTCAACAGCACTAGAGCATGGTGATATCGCACATTTGTACATAAAGCACAACTTTAATAATACAGTCTTTAAAAAAAAAATCTACTTAAATTTGATCATACAGCAATACAGTTTAAACATCTTAAAGCAAATAACCCACATTCTTGCATAGTAAAAGAGGTGCAAAAAATGCAAGACAGTTTAAAATAAATACACACTTGGCATACTGAGGAGTGTTGTATATAGCGTGCAACAACACACAGCTACTGCAAGCAGGAAAGTGCTCAAAACTGTGCTGGAAGTATTGTGATCACAGCACAACTGTACACAACTATTTCTTCCTTTTTTAAATAAAAAATAAAAGATAGTAGATGGGTGAGTGCAAAGCTACAAGCTGATGTGTTCTTCTACTGATTATAAGTCCAAGTTTATGTATGTGTGTGTGTGTGTGTGTTTGTGGTTGGGTGGTGGGGGGGTTCTGCACTAGATTTGCTGCCAGCTTCTGTTCCCCTCTGGCCGTCACCCAGGAGAGGTCAGTCTGGTGCAGAGCAACACACATCCACAGCAAAACCTTCCACACACTAGCACTCACAACTCATGCACTGTAATTCATACTTAAAATATCTTCATCTGCACTTGGAGTGGAGTGTAGGTCCTTTATCATATTCCTCAAGGCTGCCCGGTCCCTGCCGGGCCTTCAACATGACATATTTTCAAGACTCTTAATGACATGGTAAATGAAAAGCTGTTCACTGCAGCAAAGGACACTGGGAACAGCGAACTTCCTGCTTTCAGAGAGAGATCTGTTTTGTCAACAGGGATTTTCCTCTCAGCAGACATCGGCAGGAAGCGTATCTGTTCCTACAACAACACCAGCGGTTGAACACAGAGTATTTCCGATCGTTTTCAGAACGTATCCTATGTTGTATGATTGAGTTGAGAAATAAAAAAAAAAGAGATCCTTCTCAGTTTTTTTGACATCCAGCGGGAAGATTGTGGGGCTGCTGAGAATCCCGCTGAACCCTGGAGACCTCTCACAAGCCGGGCACTCCGAGGTCACGCCACGCTGGATGAATGAGGTCAACCTTTGGCCTTTAAGACTCCCATCACTTGGGCTGTGTCAGCCATGCATCCTCGCTGCAGGGGTTGTACAGAAAAGGCCTGAACATGGAGGTGGAGCCGCGTAGGGGAGGGGGCGTTGTTAGCAGGGCGGCAGCGCAGTGTGTCCAGTGATGTTTTATTGTGTTAGCGGGAGGCAGGTGGTAAGCGCAGTAGGAATGGAGCCTGCACACTTTCTCATCACCACAACTCTTCATTTCTCAGTCTGCTCTGCCATTCGTCGTTCGGCTCAGCTGGAGGACACGCTGGCTTCCTTCTGGCGCAGCCTCTCTTTCTGTTGGCAACAAGCACATGAAGATTCAGCGGATCGATTTCAGCGCTGACACCATAAATAGCAGCTTCCAGGAAATTCCTTTGCAGAACACAGAAAACTTCTTACCAAACTGTTGGCGTTGATCTTCTTGGTTTCGACTCTTTTCTCCGCTGTGATCTTCTTAATGTTTTCTTGAGCTTCCTTTAACCTGTGGAGGAAAAACAAAAAATCCACAAAAATGTCATATAAGCCGACCGTTTAAGACTAAAACTATGCACTGAAAATGAAGGAGAGAAACTCTCATCATGATGTCCTTGCAAGACGTTTAAGTATCTCTGTGGACCTACCCCTTCCACACACACAAACACACAGAGACACACAGAGATCCTTTTTGGAGTTTGCAGTCAGTAAAGCCTCTTTAGTGAGAAGCAGTACAGAATGACAGTGAGTTGATGAGATAATGAGGCGGCCTTTAAAAAAACACTTGGATTTTATGAGTGTGCAAAGGTTATTTAAAATAAAGTTAATTGTACATAAGCACAATCAGCTGTGAACAACGTGAGACACGGTTACAATTAAAAGAGAGCACATGGATCCACTGCAGGGCAGGGAAAGCCTTCGTGTCACAGCGAGGCGAGGAGACGAAGTTTAGACAGAAGGGAATTGTGCAAAATCTCACTGTTAGGCCTGCGTGATTCATCATCTCAGAAATTATTGCGATAATTAAAAACAATAATACTGCACCAAGCAATGTTGTCATTTTGAGACAATTTTCAACTAATATAATGATAAAGCAATAATAATAATGCTGGTACACCCTTACAAAGATCAATAAACTTCCATTTGTAAACAGCATTTTCAGTGGAACTGGAAAAAGTTTGAATAATCAAACAGAAAACATTAAATAGAAGCTACTCTCAGTCTCAATATTGATTAATGAAAACCAAACTCAACAAAAAAACATTAAATATGAGAGATGATTTAGTCTCTGTAAACAAAATCGCCCTTCAAATAAAATTAAACGTGGGGCTCAGACAGGGAAACTGCCGGTTAGTACCTATTTCACCAAAAAGGTAGCAACAAAAATATACCTGCTACACTCTGTGGTATCATATGTGTTCATGCAGCTGACAAGTAAAACATGAGAGACCAATCTACAAGAATCACTGAGTTCAGACAGAGAAGGAGAACATATGAAAAAAATGCTTGTGGCCAGAAAACTTATTGCACTCATTTTTTCTTACCTTGCGATTAATTGACTTTTTGCTTATTGTGACAGGCCTACACACTGTAAGGCCCAAGATCCATCTACCACTCAAAAGTCTGATTGGACAGTGACCGTTCAATGCTTCGCTCCCAGAGCAACAAGTCGTGTTTCCATGTGTGGCCACCCAACTTTTAGATGCCATGTCCAGTTTCATTATGGACACCTTTTATGGACGATTACTGAATAAACCTAAATCTAAACCTATCTATACCGTTCATCAGTCCTTCCCTGGTGCCCAGCTTTTGCGCAAACACAGGCCTCTATCCACTCGATAGTAAAGCCAGGCTGCTACCAGGAGGGCCTACAGAGAATTCCCCTCATCTAACATGACATCTTGGATCACAGAAAAAGATCATAAATTAGGCCCCAGTTCTTCATAAACAGCAGCAAAACCATGGCTACTGGCATCAGCCTCCTTTTTGATGGCCTCCCTCTTTGCTTTAATTACATCTCAGCATCTGCAAATCACCTTCAGTCCGAAATGTCCAGAAGCATTAAGCACCAAAACTGACAGAGACCAGGAATGTACTTTGAGGCTGTTTGGCTTTGCTTTACTTTAAACAATCTGAACACGGAGCTCTGAAAACCTGACCCTTAAAGCAACACTGCAGCAATTTAAGTATTTGGAAGAACTATCAAATTCTACACAGCGGAGGCCAAAACATCCCAGTTTAAAAGTACTGAATCCTTCATTCCCCAATATGAAAATCAATTTGTCTTCTTCCCCGTCTAGAGAATCTGAAATAAGCCAGTGCTACTAGCTCCTGCTGACAAGGGAACTAAATCTTCATGACAAAGAAATTAATGGCACAGTGAGTCAAGAATCCAGCTCACCTCTCCTTGGAGATGTTCTTGCTTTGTCGTGTCCAGGTGTTCTTAAAGTCGTTGCAGAATTCGAACCAGAGCATAAAGACATAAGTTGGAGTCACTTCTTTCTCCCCGGGCTTTGGCCTGATCCCAAAGTAGCTCACCACGTCCTGGAAACTGAAAGAGGAACACAGTAGAGGCTCAGCAACTGTAAATAACCTCATTTGGGGATAAAATTCCAATTTGGTGGGCTGCTCAATGTTTTAAACTAGAGGTGCAAGGAAGCTTAGGTATGCACGTCCAAGAAACACAGAAGAATTCGGGAGAAAACATTCATATTTAGACACAGGACCATAGAAATTGATGGATGTAGTCAGAGTAAGAGGCGAGAAACAGAGCTGGAGATCATCCACCCTGCTGGGCCACGGGGGAGAGCCAGTAGCAGCGGCTCCATTATCACACTGACCTCCTCAGCCTGGAGGGTGGAGACTGCCAGAGGTGATGGAGAACACCGCCTCACTCACAAACACACACACCGTAGACATCCTCGCTGGCAGACGTGCCGCGATGTGACGGCTTGCATTGAACACGGATGGGATTTGTGTTCATAAATAGATCTGTTGTAAGCCAGCTCCTCGGCTAAATCACTTGTAACCAAATCTGAACTCTTCACGAGGCTCCCAGCAGCACACACAAGGCATGAAAAGCGGCCTGCTGCTTTAGATTCCCTCTGCTAACCCAAACATGAAAGACCTCTCCTAGCTGTGCCTGTCAGAGGGTTAATAAAAGGGGGCCATGATTCAAGGGATGCTCTCTGTCCCATTGACACCCAGATAGGCTCTGACCTCCAGATGCTAGGTGGCTTTTCGCAACCCTAACGTAAGACATGCTCACGTGGAGGGAAAACTTGACCAGACGGCCTGAGCCTGCTTCCCATTTGCCAGTGATACGTCATTTTACTGGGATGCTCAATAACAGGGGAGCGCTGTAGATCATTCTCCGTGCTACAGGAGTTAGGAGAACAAGGCTGGGAGATGTTTAGGTTGACCAAACAGACGTGCCGTCACAGGTAGCCTGGCTACAGCTGGCCTGCTCTGCCATGACCAATGGGGACTTTTCTCCGTGGGCTCCTCCTCTGACCCTGGGTCATCATGTCAAAGCTTGCACAAATCAAACAACAAGCATTTCCTTGTAGTGTCCTTACATGTGAAAGTAGCGTACACACAACTGCACTCGAAACAGATGCAAACACACCCCAATCCTAAAAAAAACCCCAGTAAGACATCCTTACAAAACTCCAGCAACTGTGTTTATTTTGGCAACGCGAATGCACTTGCACACAGATGCCCAGAAGCACGTCGACGTCTACGATCTACGCTACGATGCCACTGTTGGAGAGGGTTTACTGCAGCACCCACAGCCAGCATTCCTCACTGACAGCTATAAAAATAAAAAAAAGAGCCATTACAAAACCATGAACAGCCGTGAGAATCAGAGGAATATTTGGACAGGCAACTCTGCATTCCTTTGTTTCCCCAGTAAAAAGATTAGAGAAGTAAACTGCGTGTTGCTGTCTGATTCAGCAGAGGCACATTTTCATCAGATAATGTCCGAGTGGAACGATATACCCACTTGAAGCAACAAAACCATAGCTTTACAGCGCTTGGGCCAAATGAAATTGAGCGTGATGGGGGGAGAAGGAAACTTAATGAGACAGAACTGTGGACAGAACCAAAAAAACCTCAATGGAGCCCAAACACGAAGCAGACAAATTAAACCTGCATGTTGTGGAAAAGGCCAAGAAATGATCAAACGGGTAATTAATCCAGTGTAAGTGCGTTCGTCATGACGTCGATGCTTTACAATTACGCTTGAAAAGATCCTAAAGGTGTTTTGTTAGAAATTCTTACAAAGGATATCTCATTTATTTTGTTTTACTTGTAAATTTGTCAATGAAAAAATGTCTAAGCAGCAGCTACACTGTAACGATAAGATCTGATATTGGCTATAAACCTACATCAATGTTCATAAAAACAAATTTAATACAGAACAGAGTCCAGTAGAAACAAGTACATATCAATTTTAACTGAAAAAAAAGCAGAATAACAAGCAAATAAGTTGCAACAACCTTGAGTTTGCTATTGCGTTATCATTTCTTTAATACTGAGAGGAGGCTGGTTTCTCAACAGCTTCCAACCTTTCTGTCATATTTCTCCTTTTTGATAGTGATGCTAATGTTTTCAGTAGGTAACAAGTCTTACCTGCAGGCATCTGGTCTACTTTACAGCAAAATCATGTTTCTTACTGACGGCTATGCTTACCAGCAATGGGTAACTTGTGCATTTACCGGCCCACGTGCATGAATCCAGAAGCCATTTAAAATGCAACAGGACAGTTTTTTATCAGAGCGAGGAACTTTCTTGATCTTATTTAACAGGTTTCATCTTTTAATGAGAGTTTTAAATTGAAATTATGGATGCAGCAATGAAACTGTGTTACTCTAATGATTATTTTAGAGGAGTTCCTGAGTCCATGTAATGATTTTCAGTTTAACTTTGGAATCATCTTAGATTTTAAAGCAATGCAAAATGAGAGCGGGGAAATCATTCACCACAAATTTATAGCCTTACATAAATACTTTTATCCAAACTTTTGGTTTTTTTTTTGTTTTTTTTACAGATTTTATAAACATGAGATAATGTAATTCACCTTTCCCCCATAAAATTTTTACAATCGTGCTCTCTCATTTCACATATTTCCTCCTGAATCCTTGTTGAAAAAAAATTGCTGCTGCTGTCAAAATCTTTTAAAGTTTCACTGCCGTCAAATTCAACATCATATGCTGTTGAAACAAATGAAGAAAACAGCATTTCTCACTTTCACATTTGTAATACTGCTACTTTAAATGCAGGATTTTAATCTAGAAATGACTTATAATCAATATATGAATATTTTAGAGTTTCCCATATTTTAGAGGTTTTTCATAAACAGATGTGCAGATTAAAAAAAAGTAGTGTTCTGTTATAGTTTAATGATAATGATTATATTAAAAAAAAATACCTAAAAAGGATATATAACAGCAAAAAGACAGCAAGTTTTTTACATTTTTGCTTTGAAAGAGGTTGGAAACTGAGAGACCTAAAGGTGAAAGAACAGTAGACAAACCTGATTTTTAATTAATTACAAATATTTTTAAAACACATGGCAGATGCTTTTCTTTATATCATAAAAAAACAAGAGTATCAAATACAAAAATGTCAAATCTAAAATGTCATGAGGTGGTGAAGGTAACAGAAAATTAAAATATGTCTAGATAGATTAATTAAGCTATATTCGTGAAGAAAAATTGGATTGCTGCTTTCCAAATGTATTACATTCATGTTTCTAAGTTAATTTAATTCACTATTTTTGGAAAAGTGTACTCTTGGTCAATCAAAACCAGTAATTTAATTTATAATTTGTCTCTAAAACTTCAAGGAATATTTTTGCCAAGTTTGTCCCATTTTATATTAATCAAATTATATACAACAGTCAAAAGTTTGTGTTTTCATTCTGGCTGGTAGTGTATGATGGGATAATTAACTAAATTATTAATATCAACCTAAAAATAATGAAATTTTTTTTCCCTGCCAAGTTTTAAACACACTCAACACTTTACTCCCGTCCGTTTCCAGGCTCGTATTGATCTCAGTGATTCTGAGAAACAGGTTGAGGCCGAAGCATGTGGCAACACGCAGGACGCTTCGTTTATTTCTTCTACCAATCATTTTTCAGTTGCCGCTGTTTGTGTGATGATCCGTCATCCAGCACAGATGTGAGAGCCCACCCAGGGCCCGGAGAGCCCGCTGTCGCCCATATTCTTCAACACCGTGTCACTTTTACGAGGTGGCTCGGTGGGAACCTGCGAGAGAAGGTGAGACCCCTGCCTCCTTCTCGCTGTACCTAGCGCCAGTCGGCCTGCCCCTTCTTAGGTGATATTAAAGGAGAACTTCATTAAGGGAAAAGGTGCTGTCGGCTGTGGGACCCTTTTGATCAATATCCCCCTCCAAGTTCAACACCTTCATTACAGCGGTGTCACTCATGCACAAGAAGGTGCAAACACACACACACACACATTTTGTCACTGTTGAGTGGATAGAAACATCAATTGATGATGAAGGTGGGACTAGGAGAAGAAGTGCTGCAGCCATCCATCAGGGATTCTCTTGGCTCTAAAATAACAGCATGAAGCCGAGCAGCCCGGAGCCGCTCGCTGACTTATGATGTTGTCCAAAGCAATCAGCTTTCTAATTGTTTATAGGTTCCATTTTCTTGTGTCCGGTGTCTTTCAACCTCTTCTTTATGTGCGCTCGTGATTTATTTTCGATGCTGGAACGTTACATTATAAAGCAAACAACTCGGGCCAGAAATAATCTGTTTGCCTTGTTTGCCTGCTCCGACATCTTTTTCCAATATCAAACCTTCCAGATATGATTTTGCTGGGATGGCGAGCTCGGCGGCTGCTGCCATTGCGTCTCGCGACTATAAATCAAGATGCCTCTTGGAAGACTCTCGGGAGCCTTCAGCACAAAACATAGCAGATAAGAATGATAGGAAGCGCAGGGGAGGAGGTTCAGGGTTTAGACGTGTTTGTGAAAGCGAGAGGCTGTTTCTGTTGAGCAGAGGGCAAGCTTATTTGTCTTTATTGCAAATTTGGAAAAGCTCAGATGTTAATACAGGTGTATTAACGCTGAAATGGGACGTTTAAATCATGCAATACCTGCTCAGCGGAAGGCTGGCTTTTCCACCAAAGCAGATAAATACTTAGAAGCCCCTTTATCCTTCTGGAAATGTTATCACCCGCTGTGAATTTAGCTTTCATAAACATTGAGCATTTATTTAATCTGATAGCAGATGTGGGCTAAATAACGCGGCAGAACCCTCATGTTTTAAATCATCTGCTCTCCGATTATGCTCGGAGTTGCTTTCCTACCATTTCTGAGCCGTGTTGAGCTGGTCCTCTTCAGTAGAATGATCCTTTTGAGCTGCAACACAGAAAGAATAAACTTACATCTCTTATGAGGCTCACATTAACTGAGACAAGCAAACCTTTCTATTGACTCCAGAGGAGGGCGCTGTGCTCATTAGCCATCCTCGCAGCTATCAGGGAAAGGGAGAAGAAGAAGAGCTCGGGGGTTGAGATGTCACCGACACAGCGAGCATGCGACTCATGTGACTGTTAAGCACATTGTAAAGCTTGACATGCCTCGATGTGTTGACGCTCCAAAGTGTGAGCAAGTGACGCCTGGGTTCGAGGGGCGGGGGGCGGCGGTCTGTTTGTGGAGCTGTGTATGTGAGTGTGTGTTGACATGCGTGCGTGTGTTGTAGCTAAAACAGAGAGGCTTGGGAACTGGAGGCTCCTGTGGACTCCTGCCATGTAAAAGTGTCTAAATGCAAGGCAGATGTGTGCGGCGGGCCAGGCCGAGGTGCAAGAATTTATCTAGGGCCAGAGAGTGCCTGTGATCTCAGATTTATTGCATTTTTCCAGATTCATCCTTTTTACAATGATGGGGGACCTTTCCTACTTGAAGATTTAAGAGGGGGAAGTCTCCAAAAATTGTTCAAAGGCAGGTTTGGGGGTCTTTTGGGAGAAGGTGAGCTAAAGCCTGCGATCAACCCATTTTACTTCTACTTCTTTTTTACATGATGTTGGGTAAACCTAATGAAGGGGGTGAGGGGGGGTTGGTCATGTGTGGAATAAAAGGAGGAGGGGGAAGAGGAGAGGGGCCGTGACCAATGGCGTTAGTCTCAGTGGGGGTCAGGCTGGCGCCTGAGGTACCCCTCCGGTGCAACTGTGCAGAGGTGGCACAGGAGCCGAGAGGCTGAGAGAAGGAGAGCGGCCCAGAGAGGGGATGTGTGAAGTTTCTCTTCCTCCGCTCCATGTGTAAACATGAAACCACTAGTCGCTAACTAGAAAGTTATGAGACGTGCATGCTGAGAGGGACAATAAATTAGGGCTTTAAAACCCTGACACACTTTTCCAAAGTGAAAAGTACCCAGCAGCCAGATAACAAAGAGACGAGGAGCGCTCTAAGAGGGATGCTGAAGATTTCCATAAAACATCCTTCTTCAGCTCCTCGCCTGCTTCCATTTGAACACAGATGGCTCTCAGAGGCTTCGTCATAAACAGCTTCCACAGACGGTTATTATCGGCGCATCCTGACTCATCTACGCAACTCACGGTCCTCTTAACAAGTGGAAGTTTGGTTGGATGTGATGATGCACAAGTATTTCCCATGGACAGGTGAAATGACACGCACACACGCTGAGATTAAAAGCAGAAATAGTTTTTCGGTTAGTCATGGTAAAATATGCCCGTCGAGATCTCCCCCCCCCAGATGTTTTAAAGAGGTCCTATTAAAAAGAATGTATAAAAATGGGGATATGAGAGATATAAACAGAAATTATCCGGGAGTTTAGAGAATTCTAAAAGAATAAGAAACAATATGTAGAAGACCTGACACATTCCAGAAAGTTTTGATTTAGTATTTGGATCTGGGGGCGATCACAGGCAAGGCTGTGGGGTGTTCAGGTATGAAGCTATCAGCAAACAGTTTTCATTTAAGGAAACAAATTCTGCTTAAACAAGCCTCTGCAGTGTTTCTTACAAGTTCGCCTTAATATGTAAAATCATGTGTGTCACACATGCATCTGTGGGCAATCTGGCAATCTGAGTGTTTATCTGAGTGAAAAGTTCACTCATCAGCTATGAGTCAGAGTTTAACAGCCTCTTTGATCTGTATCCTCTTGCTTTGTTTTTTACCCTTTGAAGGCATGAAATCATTGCAAATGCCGATTACATATCACACCCTCGCAGAGCAGGGCTAACAGTTTGAGGAATAATACAAAAGTAATGCACTGGAAAGCAAGATCCAGTAACATTTTTCAGCTTTTCTAATTTGAAATCCAAGTTATTTCTAAGCAGCAGCAGAAACAGATGGAAGTCACTTTGGCAACCGCAGATGCTTTAATGACATTAAGTTAAATGCAGAGGAAGGCTTATGTATAGTAACCCTTCAGTGAAACGGACACAGAGCAGCACAAATCCATATTCTTATGAAAAGTAGAAGAAAAAGTACTTTATAAATTGAAGCCCATATTTAAGGCTTTTCACTTCCTGCTTAACTGGAGTAATGGAGTTCCTCTTTCCCCAAAAAAGAAACAGAAATGGCTATATTTGATTTCATTTCAGGGCCTCTCATCACTCTCCTCATTTGCAGAAGCAAAAGATCATGACTGAATGTTAAGTGTGACGTATAGCAGCAGTTCATCAGTGGACATACAGCCAGTTGATCAGTGTTTCAGGGAAACTCGGCTCCTGTCACGGTGGTCCCCAGGACTGATCCACTGAGGGCAGCCGGGCTTTACAAGGCCGCAGCCA
The DNA here is from genome assembly GCA_036024015.1 of Craterocephalus amniculus. NCBI lineage: Eukaryota > Metazoa > Chordata > Actinopteri > Atheriniformes > Atherinidae > Craterocephalus > Craterocephalus amniculus. The sequence continues at coordinate 33,298 of JAVQJG010101786.1, forward strand.
GAGATGTCCTGCCAGCTTTATGGAAGCTCAGACTACATGAGAACCATGTTAGGGGCAATGTGATCCCTTCTACAGGCCTGTGGACTCCTGTCCTCATGTTGTCTTCCAACGCACCGAGACGCCCTCTCTCAGCACGAACAAAAACACACACATGCGCCGAGAGGCGGCTTCTCCGCCAGCCAGCTGTCTACCTGACATAGCAAAATAAATAATTAGAACTCCCTCTTTTATAAAAGTTCCGCTGCAGTGTGTCTGGGTGAAAATAGGGCCTTTGTATCCCCGTTCGCTCAGTTTCATAACCACTTCTTCAGCTATAAATCTTCAGTTCAAAGGAATGTTTCATCTTGAAGACACAGAGAATTTTCTTAACAACATCGCATGAGACAGACCAGAGCAGGACCAAATGCAAACATCCATTGTCACTACCTGACGGCGAGGTTACGAAGAGTGTCAGTGTGCATGATTTGGAGGGAGAAGGAGAGATTTAAACAGCTTATTACTTATCCTGAGTGACATTCCTCCGATGTCTTCAGTGGTAGAAATTATTTAGTGCTAGCAATCAGTAAAGGAAAGCCAAAAATTACGCAAACTTATTTAAACAAGGTGACAGGCCCTCATTGCGGTTTTGGCAGCATATGTGATTTAATGCTCTGAATTTAAGTGCTAATGTCTGACTTTTGTTTTTGTTTTTGGCAGAAACTCGCTGTGTTGGCTTTGGTCTGGATTGTTCTTTGTTTTTGCCTCAGGAGTTCTAAACTATACAAAACCAATTGATAAGTGTTTCTCTGTGAAAGTGCTGACATTTTTCCTATTTGCTTCCAAAGAATTTTAGGAGCCATGAGGTTTCTGAAATTTAAAATTCATTTAATCGATAGCCCCACGAGATGCAACATCATGTTCAAGGAGGTCCGTGAACAAAACGGTCACTGAGCAGCCTCATATAAAAGTGAGCGATGAAGACTTACCAGCAGATATAAATGTGTCCATCTTCTCTTTAAAAGGCTGCAGGTGCTCCTCTGATGAGTTTGTGCACACTTTCTGGACATCTTTCTCACAAGCTGGTAGAAAGAGAGAGAAAAAAGAATAAAGGGAGGCAGTTAATTACTGACAGGTAGCCATAGTGGGAATGAAGGACTTATAGGAACAACGTATAAAAAAATGGTGCTGTTCCTATAAGTCCTTCATTGTTGCCATTGTTGGGGTTGCTATTGTTTCCATTAAACAGCTGATGAGCTTAGAAACTAAAGAGCTGTCACTCAGCAGAGGAATTCTCTGATGGACAAGCAGCATTATCAAGAATTGTTGCAGGTATCAGGCCTTTAGTTAAGGATTATTGAAATATATATCTGTGACCCGTTCTGAGGGTAAAAAACAAGCCCCGACCAGAAGGTTCATCTAAGTACTGCAGCAGAAAAGATTAATTGAAATGACAACACTGGGAAAGTAAAAAAAACAAAACCAAAACATTTATCCGAAATCTTGGCCTATTTTCACTTTCATGGGAGATGTTAACACCTTTTCAGTAAAGAGAGGAGAATTCCTGCCGTCAGTGTTCTCATGCTTACAAGGGTCATCACAGGTCCATCTCATTCTGACACATCTGTTGTGGTGTGAAGGTGTGGGACATTGGCTTTATTCTCCAATCCATCATTCATAATTGGAGTAGTAGAGCTTTGCTGTAGTGAAACAGCTGTTTTTATTCTTAATGTACAAGTGTGGGATAATGTGTAGATCCAGCGTCCTCATATCACATCCATAGATCCTATCTAAGGATATATTTTTTTTCCTCATTAAACCTATCAAGTCCTCCTTAATACATAAAGAAAAAAAAAAGTTGATGGAAACAATCCTAAATCACTAAGTTTTTAACCCAAAATGTACGTCTTTTCACAATTAATTCAATGTGTCACCAATGGCTACTTGTCATTCAATGAGTGGGAAGAGAAAGGAAATGCAGACTGCATGAAAGAAAAATCCTATTTCTTGGGATTTTTGCAAATTAGGATTTTAATTTCGTAGATTTTTGTGAATAATAATAAATAAATATCTTGAAAATGACATTGTACCTTTTGTTTCTTCATATTCTGTAAATTAGTTCTCAAAAGTTTTGCACTCTTTTTGCCCCTTCCATGCAGTAAAAAAAAGGATGAACAGAAAGTATAAAAGATAAAAGTCAAGCTAAGCTGCAATTAGTTAATTTAAAGGATTGTGTAAAAATTAATAATCTTTTCTTTTTTCTTCCTTTACCCAAAAAAAGACACTTCTTTATTTTGAGCCGTAATATACATAAAAATAAAAAAACTAGTTAAACAGAATTTTATCTTTTTTAACGAAATAATCAAAAGTATATTTTTTAATGTATCGTGAGCATTTTCCTTAAATTTTCAAACCTTTAACTGTATATTAATCTAAATTTAATTACTTCACACCCCCAACCCATTTATTTAACATGTTACTTCACGGTTTAGATATTTTTATACACTGTTTAATATGTTCTCATTTCCTTATTGAAAATTTTGCAGAAATCTAATTAAAAACATCTCACACAACGTTGTGCACTCTGTCAGGAACGCTGTAATTGCACTGTGCTCTGTCTAAACTTCTCTCTGTGCATGTTAGTGCGGCAGATGTGTTTGTGGTTTGCGGATGGTTTTTGCATTGTCGTGCCAAATGATCCAACTCACACAAACTCAGAGGAAACAGCCGTGACTGAGTTCGTTCCAGCCGAACCTTTCCCATTTCCTCTTAACTGTAAGCCTGTGTTACTACACACACAGGCGCCTGGTGAAAGATCTTTGGCACAATCCTCCAACCTGTAAGTCATTAATGGCTGCAATAAATACCTTAACTTGCTTGTGACTACATTACTAAATAGTTCTACAACAGAACAAGAGCATTAACAGGTCTGGCCGCCGTCTCACTTTGCTGTGTCGCTGCTTTTAGATGTTTGCACGCGGAGATGTTGCACCTGCATCACACTGCACTCGGGCAATTACATCTTTTATTCATCGGATGTCCTGATAAATTAGGGGGGAAACACGACATGTGAAAATCATAACTGAGGAGTAATTAGGTACAGCCTGAGAGTCTGGACGCCTGGACGCTTCTTAAAACTAGAGCAAGCCAGCAGTTATCAAAATGAAAAGGCGAAATCCGTGACAATACAAACATGACAATCGTATTGTTCTGTTTGAGTAAACCATGCTTCCTTACCAGGACGTCCCCCCTCACCCCACCCCCAACTCAAAGGGACCCATTAAAACAGTGTTCAAAACAGCAAGTCTACAATTTAGAGGCGGCTTACTTCCAAATGTGGTCCAGACAGCAAAAGCCACAAGGAGGAAGCCCACAAAAACACAACAGCTGTAAAGAATAAAAACTAAAAGCTTCAAGTTGGAGACACTGCGTTGAAGTGATAATAATATTTTTGGAAAAGGGTATTCGCAAGGAGGATTCTCCTGAACGTAAATCAAAGATACCATCAGGCTTGTCAGAAAAACTCGAATATTAGGGCCCTCATTTAAAGATTTTCCTTTTTTTAAATTAAAGTCCGTGCTAACAGAGCATAACTTTAATACAATTTCATGATACAAGCATGAACAAATGGCCTTAAAAGACAAGGGATTAAAAAGAACAAAAAAAACACAAAGAAACTAAAAGATCATTTCTGTAATTGCTGTTGCTTTGATATGTAAAAAACCCAGTTATTATTCATATTTATATATATATAAATAAATAAACAATAAGCCAATGATCAGTGTGAAGACATGTATGTTATCTTCTGTTTGTGATCTGTGAAGCAGAGATGCGGCAGAAAACAGATTATTTCTCGACTTTACACATTAGAACAAGTCTAGTAACTCTTTCCTGCTTGTTGCGCAGCTTGCCCTAACAGGCTCCATGTCTAATCATGGGGCCGCAAGGGACTACTTTACCACCACAGACAGCCAGGATATTGATGGGGGCCACGGCTCCAATCTTTAGAGCCCCTCCACTGATACCACAGAGGGAAACACATTGGCTCAGCTGCTTTGGAGCTGGGGTGCTGATGTAGTCTGCATCAATACATGAATGAAATCTATGAATTTCGTGAGAGTTGTGGTTTTGTGCATGACTCTATGTCATTAACAAAGCAAGATTCCAGATGGACCTGGCTGGTAAATGAGCATTTCATTGAATTTCTTCAATTCCCATTTTTCCTAAAAGATCCAAGCTGATGCACAGGAGCCCTCAACCAATACTTAGAAACAAGAATCTCAAAGGGAAAACTGCTGAATCAATCTTATCTGAGAGGATGAGAGTCAACGAGTTGTTGTATTTTATGAGTTAACATAGAGCTGGGCAATATATCGAGATTTTCAGATATATCGAGTTTTTGTCACACAAGATATGGAATGAGGGAATATCATTTATATCGAGTTAGTTTTAACTCATAACACATAGCATGTTTCACAACTGTATCCTTGTTATGGTCATTGAAAGTTATGTCTTTTATCATTTTAATACACATCTACTCTAATATCAGTCAAATATTTTAATGCACATATGCTTTTGATCTTTAATAAAAGCGCATTTAGCACTCAAGGCTGTACATTTGAACCATTTCTTTCTTTACTTGACCAAAAAATATTATACTGAGATATATATTGTGTATCGTGATAAAGGAAAAAATGATCTAGATATGAAATTTGGTTCATATCGCTCAGCCCTAATTTAACACATCAACAAAAGTTTGAAGGAACAAAAGAAAGAAACTTGTGCTCCAGGACTGACCCTGTGTGTTTTGTAAAGTGAGTGACTTTGATGTCAACATGTAAGATATATAAGTTTGCATGCAGGGAGAAAGAGCCCCCACTGCAGGGACCAGGAAATCTCAGCACGCCGAGACAATGCATGACTTTAATGCGTGGACTTAAAGAAAATTCTGTGGAACACCACAAAATCTCCACTTCAGCTGTTTGATGAATGTTTCTAGCCCCCAAATGTGACAATGACATCTCACCAATCCCCCTACCTCTGAAACAAAGGATCATGATAAAGCATAAAAACGGAGCGATTAAACAAACAACAAACTACATCTAGACTGTGGGGGCAGACAAACACATACGACACATGTTTCTTATTGCTGCAAGTTGATATTGAAAGATCGGGCGCCAGCAGAAGCAGCAGCTCCAACTAATGTAATAATTCTCTCAATACAGTTGTATTGCAGAAATAGACAATGACACTTGTAAAACCATATTTTCTTCAGAGGTTAAACCAGTGCAGGGCTCCAGCCTTGGCTTATTCTAATCATTTATACCTGGAAAGTGAAATCTCTCACTGATCCCCAATTATCTTCAGTTCCAGCAGACTGTCAGGACTCCAGTTCTCCTTTCTACTGAAAATACTATAGCCTGAGAGCAAGGCCAGCCAAAAGACTGCCTCAGCAGGGAAAAGGTAAGACCTTCTCTCCCCTTTCCATACCACATAAATCAACCCGCATTCAGCAAACTACAACGCTTCCCCCGCATTTTTGCCGGAGAGCACAGCACTGACAGGTAACGGTTCCAACCAGGTCTCAGAATATGAGGTGAGACATTAACCTCAGCATAAAAGGGGATCCAAGGACCCTTAAAAGAAAGGATTTTCCTTATAATAGAAGATGTGTTCTTCTGTATTTGTCATGCTAACTTAACTAACTTCTGTAAACTTCCAACCACATTCAAATGCATTTGAAGAAATATCTATTTCATTTTTATTCAATATACAGACTTTTTGCTTTCAGTGTGATTGTTTGGACATGAATAAGTAACAAAAACACCAAAAAACATAAATTTTTTATGATCACGTGCAGTCAGAGCAGAGAGGTGACAGTACCCCTGCATGCTGCTTTCACACACGCTGCTCTCAGTGGAGCCTCTATCGTAAAACGGACCTCAGGCTAAAGGCCCTGCCTGAACCTGACATTAAAGGCCATTAAAAATCAGAACACTGTCTGATTTGCCACCGTGATGAATGCCTAACCTGGGCCAGGCCTTCTGTGAAACACTAAACTCCCCTGAGCAGCAAATGAGCTCTGACTGTTTCTTTTTATTTGATCCTATTTCATTCGGTTGCATCCCTGCCTTTCTGTCCGCTCCAATTATGCGGCAGTTAAAGAAATCTTTTTGTACGTAGCCACTGGTCTGAAAGTGGTAATTTAAAAAGGTAACTTAAAGATGAATTAGTAGCCTCTTGTGAGGAAGCCCTAAGTGAACAGAATTTCAGTGATGAAGGTAATATTTAGTACTAAGACAGTTAAACGTGCGCACTAATAGTAGCATAAAACTAAATGTAAGACATTTGTCTGGATGAGGGCTCGGAGTCCTACAGTAGGTCTTCGTGGCCTCTCACTCATCCCTCTCCCCTGAGCGGAGCCCAGAGAGAGGTCATCACCCTCTCCCCAAACAGGAAGCCCCATCAAAAGAGGATCATGTTTCTGTACAAGTCAGTGAAGAAGAGGGCAGCCAAGCGGACGGCAACCCGTCCCTGAGCGTCACTGGTGACAAGCGGGGAAAAGAAACTCGTAACTAATGCTCCGAGGCTCGTGCTGGCCTAACAGTACCTGCACCAGATTTATATGCGACGCTCAGTTGGAGGCTCTTCTGCAGCGATATGAAGGAGATAAATGAATTCCTCGCCATTAGCGTCAAGTCTCCTGACCTCTGACCCGGGTCTGGGGGGCAAGACAACTGCGGATCCCTGCGGTTGCCGCCTCAGGATCAGGTGAGGGGCAGGCCGCTTGCATGGAAGCCAAAGCATTATTCGGTGTTAGCTTCTCAGTGTCAGCCGGCGTTCACGTTAAAGATGGAAGTGTTCTGTGTTAGCTTTATAATTAAGAGCAGTTGGGTTCTTTAGGCTGGTTTATAATAGCCAGGCATAAATATTTATTCCAGGCGGCTGGAGAGGATAAAAATGGTGGGAGTCATAGGTGGAGCTCACCAAACATCCACAATCCAACGCCCGCCCTGTGATGCTAATACCCTGGAGGACTACTGTGCCAGACTGCGCTGCAGCAGAGATCAAATACGAGGGCCCTTATGTTGCATTTATTGTCTTCAGGTCTTCCATTTTTCCTAATAAATGAGTGACAGCTTGAGGTGGGTCTGGGTACTTTAGTAGACTCTTTGTATTTTTCCCTCAGGTCAGAGAAGAGAGGGCTTTAACAGCAATGTGGAGCATATCTAATTGCTTTCATATGCCGTATTATTGCTTGATTTAAATAACCACAGACACCAGAGGACGGGGGGGGGCATCGCCTTTAACCTCCGCTTGGCCCTGGCCAAGACTAACTGGCTGCCTGGCTGGCTGCTTTGCTGCGTGGCTCCACGACCAGAGCACAAAAAAGAACAGAACATCAAAAGCGCATTTGTTTATTTATCTGCCAACAGTTTCTGCGATGCTTCTTCACTGAAACAGAATATTGTTGCTTTTTGGAGCTGTACAAAAGAAATGCTCTGCAGACAATAACATGAGGATTCTTTGGTGTTATGATGGCATGGCAGTCAAGATATATTATCTGGAAACTGGGAAAAGCAGCCGCAGGCCTTCCGAGGTCCTCACTGCATGCACAAATGTCTCTGAGCAGGGGCGGGAAGAGTCCATAGGAAGTACATTAACATTCAAACTGCTCTGGTGAAAGATGGTTAACGCACACAGTTACGTTGACTGATTGCCAGTTTAACACATTTGACCCAAAAATTCAAGGTGGCGTCATGTCTGCGCCTGGATGTGTGCAGTGAAAATGAAAGTAATGATGTAAAAGAGCACGTCCTACCGGTGAGATCTCTCTTCAGCTTTCTGATGTCTTTGCTGAGGTCATCAAACTTGACCTGAGCAGCCTGGAAGAAGTCTTGGGGCTCCGGCAGAGGGAACACACTTTTTTCTGTACCAGCATGCTGAAAACAAACATAAGAAATTCATAAATGTGAAGCTGCAGATGCTTAAATAGAGAAAAACTTTATTTCTTTTGTAAATCTTTTGATGCAACAGATTTGACTTACTTTGTCAAAATTACGCAAGTAGTATAAAACCACGTAATCCACCAGGTTGATATGGTTGTCCTGAAGAAGGAAAAAGTGAACAATGAGGATAAAAGTGAATCTCTGAGCCCTTTGGGGTAATACTCGGTAGAAGATCAGGACAATAATTGATGCCTACTCTGCTCTTCACGTCCTTCAGCTTCGGGAGGATCTCCAGCCCAAAGCCATCAGCCTGACCTCGGGTCCTGTTCCCTCCGTTCATGTAGTTCCCAAAGGCCAGAACGAGACCCATCACATCCTGCAAGCTCTTACACTCAAGCAGGTCCTAATACAGACACACACACACAAACAGATTTTTGGGAAAGCAGTCCTTTATTTGGCTTAATGACTTATCTCAAGCTGTGCTTTTTGACACGATGTCCTTACTTTGCAGACATTGGAGATGATTTCCACCTTACGATGTATAGAGGAGATGGTGTCGAGGAAAACTGACTGGAAGATGATGCAGTGGGCTCGGCCTGCAAAGTCAGGAATCTGGGAGAGCTCATAGAGAAACCTGGAAAACAAGAAAAAGGGAGGAGGAGCAGGGAGAAGAGGAGGGAGAAGGGGAGGGGGAGTGATGTGTTATGACAGAATTAAACAAAATGTCTCACAGGAAGAAGTATTTTGGGGCCTTGGCAGGCCGAGCTTCCCCACACAGGCTGGCTGAGTCAATGTTGCTGTTCACAGGCAGGCAGGCAGCTGATAGTCATGAGCGGTGCTGCTCGGCTGGGTTTGAAAGGTCCACGGGGTCGGGTGGAGGGAAAGCGGCGAGCGGTGCACAGAGACTGATCAAAGGTAGCTCTGGCCTGATGCAGGACGACTTATGTAAACAGCGCCGTGTCGGAGGGGAGCGCAGCAGTAACATCCTGTGCGATTAGGCTGTGCTGATGGAGGTAGACACTGAGTAAGGATGACTCAGGCAGCTATAGTGACAGCTCTGGTCAAACATGGAAATGGGAAGGCCAGGCGGAGCGGCACCGTTGGGTCCAAACCTCGTTAACTGCCCTGGACTACTTAACCCCAACAGGAACTACTGAACTACTGAAGCAATGTCTGATGATGCATAAGTATGCACACAAGTCGTGGAAAAATACCTAACCCCCTCCACCCCCCCCAAGAAAAGAAAGTCATTATCAACACTAACTGATATAACTAATAGCAAAAATAATTCTAAAGATAACTTTTAAATAAATACCATTACATTTAATATAGTTAAATGTATAAATGATCTATTATTTAAAATATGCAGTAGTATGGTGTATAAAAAATCTAGAAACTTAATAAAAACAGGCAAGCTTATTATGATTTAACAAAAGGAGAATATTTAACAATGATAAAACTTTTTTTTTTTCAAATGTTCAAAAATATCCTACTGTTCAGGTTTATCCAGCAGTTTGACTTCATCTTCTTTGGAGGTCTGATAATGTCCCATTATCCTGTCCAACTCGTCACTGGTGGCCCTCTGTGAGGACACACAACATGCACCATAAATACAGATAGTGCAGCTATCCAGAGAACATTGAGAAGACTGAAGAAAAATGTTTCTAATGCATGAAAAAATAAAAAAAATAATCTTTTTTTCTAGAATTACTATAGACTTCACCGACTCAGTTACTTACATTTTCATACAAGGCCTCAATGGTCTCCAAATCGACCACAGAGTTGTCCACATTAAGAAGAGCTGGCAAAGATAACAGTAAAGACATTCATTGTGAGCAGCCAGTCTTATAAAAGTGTGAAATTTAAGCCGAAGCTTGTCGCCTTTTAAGTGTTGACAGTGAAGAAAAACAACGGCAATAGACATAAAATGGTAATAGCCACTTAGTTTGATACAAGTAATTACATGCTACATTTAGTACATTAGATAAGAATTCAGAATTCAGTGCCACAAAAAGGAGATTATTCAGCTAAAATCAGGATGATGCTCCCTCAAAAATCTAAAAAATATATTATTGGATGATGAAAATGACACATTGTGAATATCAGGTTTATCTGGTGAAGTTTGAAGAGACCACAGACATCGAGCCAAAACTGGAGCTCCTCTCCTCAACTCCCGAGCGAAGTGGGGGAAGAAGCCCCTCGGCATGGCTCAGAGAAGAATGCCTGAAACTGCTTAACCTCTGAGCCCACAGTTAGAACCACCACAGCCAACCACCAACTAATGATTATAGAGCTGGGGCGGAGGGTGGTGGTGATGGGGGGCAGCTGAAGGTGAGAGGATGCTGGTTCTGCAAATTGAAGCTTCTCAGGCTGTTTATGGCTTAGCGATGGAGGGAGTAGGCGGATGTCATGATGGGACGGATGGCTCCACTGCTTCTGTATCACCTAACAGTTGCCTGGTTGGTGTCAGCTAAGGAGCTACACACCCTCAGCTTTTAAAATCAGTCAATAAAGAATCTTTAAAATGCATCACATCAGAGGACCACAAAGCTAAAAACGTAGATACATTTTACTAATACTTGATTCTGTAGCCTGATGACTCGAGGGGACTGAGAAATTCTAAATCCTTTTGAATTCATGCTTTAATTTTTGTGACAAATCTGGCAGCCAAATGTTTGGGATGGAAAACCCCAAACCAAATATTCTATGATGGAATTATCCATGGTTGGACTCCCCTGCTGTTTCCTTGGTTGCTATGTATGCAAACCTCCACAAAAATAATCTTAAAGCAATAATAAAAATATCTAAGAGAAAGATGCTTTCGATCCCAAAGGAAAGGATGTGGGATACTTTAAATACAACACAGTTTACATAATTAGATAAAGTGTGGTTTTGACATAATTTCAATGACAGATGCAACTTGAAATAATTTAACCAACAACCACCTTGCCTTTCCAATCATACACTGACTTGCATCCTGGCTTGCAGCTGTTCTGCAGCAGAGAAACTGTCAATGTGATCCCAGAGTCTGGATCAGAGAAAACGCTGGAGGTCCATTTCCTACATCTTATTAGAGTGGATTATTCAGTCCCTCAGCCATGCAGCCGTCAATCACACACCAAAGGGGGGCCTGCCCCAGTGTGCACAGGAGCACTCTGATCCGAGGGGAGCCGGATATCTCTCCACACCGACAGATCAAAGCCTGCCTGCCAACGGCCTCACACCCTCTCCTTCCACTTTTCACTCCTGTGGTGTGTGTGTGTTTGTGTGCGTGCGGTAAGATGGTGTGTGGGGGAGAGCCTCCCCTTGCCCTTGAACCATGGTGGCCCTTGAGGTCCCCCAGTCACTGCGACGGGTGCTTTTGACCCCCTCTCTCTTAACCAGAGCGCAGCCTTCCCCTCCTTCCCTCTCCCTCGTAGCTGTAATTACATTACATGTACCATGTCCTTTTAATTTGGCAACAAAGGGGAGGCAAGCAGGCGAGGCCAGCCTTTAGAAGTGCTTTTCAGGGGGTTCTATCCTTTATTGTCAAATTCAAATTGTCCATTTCACATACAACTCCCATTAAGAAGAAAGGAAGCCGCCACACGCTGGGTGGGAACAGGCCTTTTTACCAAACAACCTCTACAAACTGACACTGGAACAGGGAGAAAGGCACTGAGGGGAGAGAACAAAAAAAAATCTAAACAAGATGCTTGCACTGGTGTATGTCCTTTTTGGCTTGTGTTTGAGGCAGTTTTATGTGGTAGCACAGTGTCTGCTAACTGTGGAAGGTGGTTTTGTACATGCTTAGATCATTAGTGGGGTGTCAGTCCCATTAGGCTTGTGGAAACCGTCACTGGCTACAATAAACAGATCGGCTGGCCGCATGCTCAGACTAGCAGGCGGCAGGCATTCTCAGCCACAGTCCCTGGACAGGACTAATTCCTGGCCCATCTACGATGTCCCCAACACACATACTATGTGTTTACACACCCATGCGGCCACACACGCGCGCATTTTCCACCGAACAACCAAGCATGCAATCAATCTGTGCAGCTTTTTAAATGAAGGACATGGCAATTTGATTCTAACCAGCGCAGGAGGCCTGACAGAAAAACCGAAGGGGCTGCTCTCATCCCACCGTTGCCATCTCTTGTTATGACAAATCGAGGCGTTCTTTTTCCCCGTTGTGGTAACTGGAAAAATCATCTAAGCTCCACTTGAGTCGCAAATTAATCCAAAAGGAGCGGCTCAAGTTACAAATTAGTTGCTGTCAAGAGCCAGGAATGCATCTTCCGCTGCAGGCTTCGCTATCTCATCTCTAAAAATAAGCCCATCTGCATTTCATCAGGAGTCATCCTCAGTTTATTGTTGAATGGGAAAGTAAATTTAGCTTGTTTCTGTTGAAACTGAGACAGAGCTTTTTTTCCCTGAAGGACAGGAAGATGACACAGTGTTCAAGAGCTCCTAGAGATGTTGAACAGACTGAGGGAAAATTCGCTCACCTTGTTGGATGTCCTTCATCTCCAGATGCAGGCTGGAGATGAGGATGCCGACTGCCTGTGAGCGCTTCCCATCCAGCAGCTTGATTATCTAAAAAAAACAAAAAACAAAACACAACAAACAACAGGAAAATATAATAAATAGGGTTGGTGGAACTTTAAGTTTTTCATAAAATTCTGAACATTTGAATTTTAATAAAAAAAACTACAACATATTGCTTTAAGTTACCTATATTTGCTTTTAATTTTCATCAATTCAACAATGTGTAGCTGCACCATTGAGTTTACATTAATTTGATTAATAAGAGGGTTGATAAAAGTGTGTCTTGTACTGCTATGGAAACAGGTAACAGATGAAAAGCCACACAGGGCGCCTGAAACTCCATTTGGTCTAAGCAGCCTGCAAACCATCTGGGTTGACCCCTAATGGCCAAACTTATCAGCGCTCTTTGTAATAAGCCGTCGCTGTGATGCAAAGGGCCGGGAAACGTGGAGCCCCGGAGACATGGCTTGAACCCGCTTTGCCAATGAGAGAGTGGAGCTGCTACAAAAAAAAAGCGCCTCCTCCAGTTTACCCAGGAACACGTGTGAGATATAATCAAAAAATATCAAATCGCAGTGAAAGTACAAAGGCAGAAGTGGTATCATAAAAAGACAGTCTAGAAGAGCAAAGCAAAGAGAAGCAGGCTTTTTTTTTTATAACAAACTATAAATTCACAGGATTTTTATTTGTGCCTACACATGGTCACAATTACTTATGACTGAATTAGCCGTAAAGCCAGAGAAAGTTTTGGCAAGGTAAAGCCCTGCTCTAAAACTTAATGTGTCAGGCTTCTTCATTAGCTATTATGGCGTAGCCGGCTACTGGGTTGTCCAGTGAGAGCTGGAGAGCAGAAGCCTTAGAAGTGGGTATTGCATTACAGGGCGTTAGTGGGTGCCATGCTGCTTCCAGCTCTATTACCTGAATCACTGGGAATCTCCCACTCTGGGGACTTAAGGCGACCGAGTACCAGGTTTTCCCAACACCTCTAATTAACCACTGTGGACGGGCCACACTAAAAACAGCCCAGAAAGCTTTCCTGCTTGATGTGGCTGCAGAAATGGCCAATTAGCCAAAACAATTTAGTTAATAAGAAAAGACAACTGATGCTGGATGCTTGGTTTCAAACGCGCAAGCAGCTTGGGTGGAGATGGAGGGAGCCGGGGCGATGCTGATGCTGAGACAGGTAGACATCAAGAGCTAATGGCTCCCTCCTGTGGATAAAAAGAGAAGGGGGAAAGTTGGTTTTTATTTGAAACTGATGTGGCCACTTGAGTAACAAGGACTGGGAAAAAAAAACTGAGAAAGAAAAAAAAAGAGCAGGCTATGAAAATAAATAAAATGATGGAAGGAGATACTGTGAGTGTCAGAGGTTTGAGCTGACGCAGGTGGCTGAAGAATGGAAATGTGGGATGCAGATACAGAGCAGAGGATAGTTTACACTAGCGGAGCGGCCAGCCTGCTCATCACCGACCGTCTGTCTTACTATCTGTCTGGAATCACCAAGGCACACGTTCGAAAAAAAAAACAAAACAAGTGGATCAAGACTCCCTATCAATACCCACCTCACGCACGCCCGGCGTTAACCTCACACCCACTCTCCCACGTCATAGCCAGGACTTCAAATATGTCTTTAATAAACCTACGATGATCGCTCATAAATTAAAACGGGTTAACGCGGCTGTTTGTTTAAGAAGATCCGCCACGTATAAACTTGATACCGCTTTGATTTATGTGTGTATAGGAAATTGTGTTTACCTATTTGCGCACAAACTCAACAGCACGTTTAGGTTGAATGATTTCTTCATCTTCATCCATCTCCCTCCTCATCTCCCAAGAATGCACCAAATGCTGATTCAACACCCCCACCCCCTCCCCCACCGTCCCCTCGCACTCCTATAGGTGCCCCAATTCCATTGCCTCTTCCAGCCAGTGGAGCCACATGCATGCAATTATACCCCCGGTCCAGTCCGGCCCGGTCCAGTCAGCTATTGTGGGAGAGCTCTCCTCTGTGTCATCTCGCAGGCTTTGATATGTTAATCAGCGGAGAGCAAAGGGCTCCAGAGTAAACAAGAGCTTTGATTTTTCTATGGCACACATGATAAAGATTAACCCGCTCACGTAGGCATCGGCTGCATCCCCCTAGCTTTAACTTTTGGCGTGCGCGGTTGTTGGAAAGTGGGGAAATGGATCATATGCATAATGCAGACGCACATTCCATTCCCACCCACTCATCTCCTCCTCGCCGCGCACAGCGAGCCTGGGGGCTGTGGTGTTTGCATGATCTGGCAACACTTTCTCAGCAAGTGCATAATGACCTGTGAGGATGTGCTGTCATCACACACACACACACACACACACTCACACACGCAAACTAAAGCACACACGTTGCAAAAAAATAAATAAAATTACACAAACAGACACACAAGAGGCAACTGAAGCAGAGACACAAAAATATACCCGCTGAGAGAGAAAAGAGAGCAGGTTTTCTGTGATTTCTGGTATGCAGAGGGACCCACACACACACACACCACTGTCTGGTCAGATCCTGCAGAGTAAAACCTCCGGCCTGGGCATGCATTTCTAAAACTACTGAGAGCTACATGAAAAGCACTTTATTGAAAGAATTTTGACTTCTTTTTATGTCAATGGAAGACAACATTTTGGTCCAACTGAAGATTTCAGTCTAGATTTAGTCATATCGTTAAAGTTATTGACAAATGATGCCATGCATAACAAGAAGTCAAAATAATTTTGTAAATAAGTGAAAAGAATTGATGATGCTTTGTAAAATGTAAATAAAAGCAGATTCCTTTTTTTTTTTTTTTTATGGAAATATGCATCACCTTACCTGAAAAAGATGTCTGGATGGCACCACAGGTTGATGCAGGGTTATGTGCGAGCTACCCCTACTCGTCTGTGTATCACTGCCCTCCATACCATCACATGTGAAGAACTTTTTGGTGGGCACTGCGAACAAGCAGGATGGTCACTCTCTTTAGCCAGAGGACCCAGAGTCCATTTTCAAAGCAAAAGAAAGATTTTCAATAATCATCAATAATTCTAGACTTTGTTTATGTTTTTCTTATCATCATAGAGTTTTACTTTCATTTGTTCATGGAGTGATGCATTGTGTTCACTGACTGTTGTTTGAATGAGTCCAGCCAAAACTGCCCTGATTCCAATTCAAACAAATTAGTTTTGAGATGTTTTCTTTGAGCAACAACATTCTAAAAACCTTCGCACCAATTAACCGTGTAGGTATTTATTACAAGTTTAGAACACAAGATTGATAAATTATGACAGAAGATTTTGCACGTATTTTCCTTTTTGTGTTATTTTGTTAATAAGAAATACAATAATGATCAGCTACCCCGGCATCAACTAGGGATGGGAACGACACAGTTTTTGGACTGTCGATTGTCGTGACCCTCATGTAGACTTTTTGTCGAATTCTCTGCCTTTTTTTTTTTAAAATCAGCCGCAATGCCTCGGGTGGAAAATATAATAAAATAT
>JAVQJG010101797.1:0-12455 GCA_036024015.1 Craterocephalus amniculus
AGATAGATAGATAGATAGATAGATAGATAGATGTGTCTCAGTGGCTGTATCGACCAGCGGCTGCATCCTGACCTACCCATGATGCACTGCTCCTGTCCCTCAGGCTCTCCTCTGTGCCAACCTCGGTGAACATCACAGCCACAGAGAGCTGTTACCCACGGGCTTCATGCGAGTCCCACCCCTCTCCCAGCGCTGTTACGTAACACCTGAGTGTGAGCAAATTTCTGTCGTAAACAAAGTAATTTAATGTAAATCTGCAGCAAGAAAACATCAAAGGGAGGAATGCAGGAAAGCAAGCAGGAAACAAAGGGCTGCTGGTTCTATCTCTTATATCATTTCATGTCTTTAGTTTGTATCGGGTGGTCAGGGTTAATACACACATGTGGAAATAAACACATATAGAATAACTTAGAGTTTTTAAAGTTACTCTGAGCATGATGAGGAATACTGAACTTCTCTCTTTAGATAGCTGGCTCTGTTCTTCTTATGTCATTACATGTCTGCGTATTATGTCATATTGTGTTAAGTCCATCTACCTGCCCACAGGGACTAAGGCTAAAGATAAATCTGGCTCACTTACATGAGAACATACATTAATATACCTATACCCCATTCTTGTCTAGTATTATAAGCAGTCCACAAATAAATAAATAAGTCAATTTATTCATGTAAACAGCATCAATGAAAACAAAATAGTTTAAAAGAGCCTATAAAAAATGTGTAATAGAAATATAAAATATGTTATAACGTAAAAATACATTTAGAAAAAATTTATAAATGATACATTTTATGACTATTTAAATATTATGTTAAATATAAATACATATGATTTATATGTAGTATATATAAAATAAACTTTTTAACTTAACTTTGACCATGATAAAGTTATGTACATAATTAGTTGTTAGATTAAATAGATCCAACCAGGTGCTGGAAACATGACAGCATCACACAGTTGTTGCACATCCAGTCCATCAGCAGAGGCGTCTCAGGTCAAGTTCAAGCCTTAACTCCAGGGAAGGGCCCCTGTCTCATCCTTTTAAATTAGGGAAACATCTAAAAGCTGCAGGACAGCGGCCACCTCTGCTTTACACCGTTCCAGCATGAGCGTTAAAGCAGTGTCCTCATAAGGATGGCTTTGCAAATGTGTGTGTTGTAGCAGAGACAACATATAAACTCTATCCTCATCATCAGATTACAGCTCTGTAATCTCTGCAATCATCCAGGTGGTGGTATTTACTATTACAGCTTCTTTGTTATCATCCAACCAACACACACATGCACGATACACACAATCCCCTCATGTTTGTCATGTGCACCCTTGTGTTGCAGCATCATGTTAATCCCGGGCCCACTTTCCTTTCTCCTCGCTGAACTGAGTCTATCATTTAATGTTATTTAACGCCGTAAAAGCCACTCTACTGAGCGCTTTAGACTGATACGATGGGATATTTGCACATGAGAATGGACAAAAAGAGAGAGAGAGAAATAATCCAGTCTGCATTTGTGTGATATGAGATGTTACACTTCAGCATATAACCAAAGATGTGTGTGGTGTTTTGTTCAGACCCCTCCTAGCTGAGCCCCCAGCTAGCTCCTCCACAAAGAAAAAAATCCCACACGGGGAATTCCCAGTGAGATGAAACTGAACTGAAATTAACATTTCTATCCTGCAGTTGGTTCAGATTATCTGGAAGGTCGGCCACAGTTCATTTGATTTTGTGCAGATGCAGGAGAGGGATCAAGGGGTGGCAACAAAGTCCAAGCCTGCAGGGATTAAAGCCTGCACTGTCCTGCAGGTTATATTTAGCAGGCTACTAGTCATGCAAGGCATCCCACTAAAACCAGCCAGGTGAGCCTTGGTGTCACTGCAAAGATCAATACAGAGGGCTAACGGTCAATCAGACACATCAACCAATGTCCAGGAAATTAAACTTAGTCTTTTTATTAAAAGATAAATTAATTTATTCCTTTTTATATTAATTTGAAAAGAACAAACTTTTACTGAAACTAAAATCTATTTTTATTTTTTATTCTTTTCAAGGATAAGATTTTCAATAGGATTTAGTTATGTTAATGTACATTTTGACGTAAAAATACACCTGATTTTCATCCATTTAATTATTCATTGATTTAATTATCTATTTATAATTTTCAATTATTTATTTTGTTTTCCAAGGATAGGATTTTCAATAGGACTTACCTATATTAATGCACATTTTAAAGTACAAATGCCAGAATTTACATCCATTTATTTATTTAGACTTGTATATATTTATTTTATTTTCCAAGGATATGATTTCCTATAGGATTAAGGTTTATTTTTGTACATTTTTAGTACACAAGTAAATATGCACGATTTATTTATTTATTTATGTATCTATTTATTTATTCATTTATTTAGCGGATAAGCAGTTTAAACCATCCCTGATATGATGCGCGATCTTCTCAGCAGCATTGTTTACAGCGTGCTCTGCATGTAAACGTCATTACGTTTTATAACTCGGACCAATGAGAGCGCAAAGGGGCGTCAAGCGGTCTCGCGCCGGGTAAAAGGGATTTGACAGAAGTCGCGAGCTGAGCCCCCTCCAGTTGACTTCCTCAGCGGGACAGGAACGATGGCGGCCGCCGCCTGCGGACAGCAGAGCGCCGCGTTATCGGCCGCCGTTAGCGGAAAAAAACCGCTCGGAAACCGGGATTGCAACCGGAGGAACCGGGAGAACTCTCACCGGAGACAAGCCGCTCTTTTGTTTCTCAGCAACATTTCTCTGGACGGACGGCCGGTCCAGAGCAGCGGGACCGAGAACGGAGGGATCCACCACCACAAAGAGACCGACTATGAGGGAGCCAACTGCGGCTCCGCGGCGGCGCCGGAGCTCTGCCCGGAGCCCGGACACGCTCACAGCTACGGGACTTTTTCCAGTTTATCGACGTCGGTGAGCTGCGGGAACGTTATCCCCACGCCGGTGTCCAAGGCTGGGCTCGCCGTGCCGCCTATCCTCGTCCTTCCGTCCGACGCGGGGTTCGGCGACGTGGGGAGCGCGGAGGTGCTGCTGGGCTGCCGCCGCGGCTCCTTCCCGTCCCCGGGCAACTGCAACCTGCTGTCCCCGTCCCCGTCCAACACCAGCCTGCTGCCGTCGCCGCTGGGACCGCGGAAGTCCTCCACGCTGCTGTCGGTTCAGAGCTGCAACTCGGTTTCCTCAGAGCCGCGACACAGGTGAGTCTGCGGTGCGCGGTTTGCACGTGCGTGGCCGCGGGGTCTCTCAGCTGGTTCCTGGGTAGAAAACTGGGCTGGTTCTAGGGGTGCGTCTTGCTTGAGACAAAGTGAACTGGATCTTAGGACTTAGGACTAATTAAAATGTTTTCAGGCGATCTTAAAGACTCCCCAGTGGTTTTGTTTCTGCTCTTCCTGTTGTCTTAACATGTAAAGGAATGCAGTCATCTGCAGAATGATCCATCCCCTTTTATTATAAAAAAAGCGTAATTAAAATAGAAATTCAATTAACTGGAGACTGAAAAAAATAATAATAAATTAAAAATTTCTAAGTTATAATTTAGTAAAATAGTAAAAATAAAATACTTTATTTTTTTATTTGATGGAGTGGAAAAATAATAAAAACAAATGAACAAAGCTGTCCTGGACAAATGAGAGCAGGGGGGCAGAATACTTGTGGACAGGTGTAGAAGATTTTTGCATATTTTTAAAAAATAAGCAATTTATATTGAATCACAATCCAAAAACACTGATTTGTTTTCATAAAATTTTTATTTATCATTACTTTTGCCAGTTTCAGCTCATTTCAGACTTATTTTTGTCCTTTAATGGAAGGGTAGGAACCATTTTGCAGACAGCTGTAGAAGCTCAGCCTTTTTAAATGTGACTTTCCCAGTAAACAAACACAATCTGCATCAAACGCAGGGAACCCTGAAATTAGTTTATTCTAATTTATCATATGGAAAGCATCACCCCAGCCAGCTGGAGACAAGGTTGTGTAGACAGGAAGTGAAACCAAGATCGGTTAAAAACCACCAACAGACACAAAGTCCAGCTGTTTTCTATCGTACCACAACCTACGCTGCTGAAAACAACACATGTAAACAAAGAGGGATGCGTGCACAGGAGAGAAAAAGCTAAGCTGATGTCCGGTTAGGGGTCATGTGATTCCTGTGACAGGAAGTGTGTGTTTATGAGACAAAGCCATGCAGCTGGTTTTAGCGCTGATGGATGGATCGGCTGTCAGCCTCAGTGTGCCAGCCACTGACACCATAAACCTGCTGCTGGTTATTTCCACCTAACGGCACCCGTCCCAGTGGAAAGCAGCCACCCGGCTCCTGTCAGAGCACTTTATTAAGGTCAGGCCTCATCTGTGTGCAGACGCTGCTTCTCTTCTGTTGATTCATGTATGCTGTGCATGCTCGGGCAGGTTTATAATAACCTCTTTGTTTGGGGAGTAAATAAAGCAAACTGTGGCTCTAATGTGTAATCTGGGTTCGTTTGTTCATATGGAAGGAAAATTACTTCCTGAAAGAGCAGAAAGATTTAATTTATTACCAACGACCAACAAGAAAAGAGACGATAACATTAAGATTAGAAGTCAGTCTGGAGGATCTATCAGACCAGCTGAGGTCCTGGTCGGACACGCTGCTTCATCGTTTTTCAACATCTCAGTTAGGGATGGCAAAAAATATATCACGATTTTTTCATTATAAAACCACAATTTTGATTTTATCAGGATCTTACATGTATGTCTGAGGCTGATATGCAAGTTTCTGCTCAGAGCGACCATGCAATTTCTGAATGTGAAACAGACCTGAAGGGGATAAAAACTGATAATTTAGGCCAAAGAAGCATCTGAACAGATTTTAATTTAAGACGTTGCAGTTTAACTAACATGTAGAACGAATATAAAGATAGTAAAAGACCCATTTATTCCTCCTTTTGCATTTATGTCCTCATCATAGATATACTGTGTGTCTATGACCCTCATGCTTCCATGCATCTTTCATGTTACTATGGTCAGCACTGCCACTAGGGGGCAGTGCTGAGTTCATAGTTAACCCGCAATACTACGACGGTTTCATACGCTCTTGGCGAAGGTAATGCATCGCTATTTGTTTCTAACAACCAACTTATAGAGTGTGACCTGAACAATCCATAGATCTCCTCCATTTGCAGATCATCGACACCTTCTAACCCTTCACCATAATATCGTCATATCGCACATCCCTAACCTCAGTGACGTCATCAGTCGTCTCACTGGCCTGAACCCTTCCCGGTGTGATGGTGTGGGATGACGTCTCGCTCTCTCTGCGAGAAGC
Source organism: Craterocephalus amniculus (assembly GCA_036024015.1). Taxonomy (NCBI): domain Eukaryota; kingdom Metazoa; phylum Chordata; class Actinopteri; order Atheriniformes; family Atherinidae; genus Craterocephalus; species Craterocephalus amniculus. The sequence continues at coordinate 5,320 of JAVQJG010101797.1, forward strand.
TGGACAGCAGCACTGTCTGCTCTGCTTTGCATCTCTATCTGAGTGAAGTGCTGCCAGCCTGAACACTCCCAGATGCAGCCTCCACATCCACAAACTTACAGACTTTAACATGTGTTTGTAGATTTACGGGGAATTCCTGGAAGTCTTCCAGAGTCGGAGCTGGAATTTCTGGTGGAGCAGGGCTGCCTGAGGGCCCGGGCTGTGCAACATATTGAATTATTTTTAGATTTCAGCTCCAAACAAGCACAAGAACGATTTCAACAATGTAGTACCGCTCACCATTTGATTCTTTTAAGATTGTTTTCAATGCCAATTCTGTTTAAATTGAAATTCTTGAGATTTGAAGTTAAAAAAAATAACGTATGTTTTTTTTTGCCATTTCTTTTCCCAAAAAATATTTCACATAAATTTTATCACTTTTTTCACCGTACTCCAGACCAGGTTGCATACTTAGCAACTCTGTCTCATTTAGTAGATAATTAAAAAAGTGTCTAATGGCAGATATACTGACTTCTTCGGTGGTTATTGGAGATTTTTGGAGAAAACGTACCTAATTACACCCATAAAGGATGCAGAATGTGCAACTTTTGTGGTGCTGTTGTCCCCCGTTTGTCACAGTTATCCAGTTTTAGCTTTTAGTGCTCGGATATATTTGCTGTGCCCACAAGCGCTCTTTCTGCATAGCTGCTGTAAACTATGAAGGCACAGCGTGGCAGAAACGGGTGATACCGGAGGCCACCACTAGGGGAGTATGCAGCACTGTACTCTGAAAGTTACAAGTTGCTGGTTTGTTGTATTTCCAGCTTTTTCCAGTAACAACAAGTTGAAAATGGACTTTGAAATCGAGGGAAAAGGATTGATAATTTTACTTTTACTGTAAAAACTAAAGGGGAAAAGTCTCGCTGCCATTAGATGTAGTACAGGTTGCCGATGTGCACGCAAGTGACGTACGTGCGGAAGATTAACACAAATGGTGCACGGGCACCTCTAGCGTTCAGGTCAGTATCACAGATCGTGCACGCGTCCCGTTACCTTGCATCAACGTGAGAGTCCGACAAGTCAAACCAGCATCAGCAACACGCGGCGGCAATGATGCGGACGCGTTGCCATCAGCGAGTATAACCCAGGCCTCAGGCTTGTCCCCTGCACACAGAGATTCCCTCTGATTCTCTGCATCATTCAGTCAGTAGACGTCTGGATCTTTGCATATTTGTGTGAATGTAGTCGTATTTGCGTCGGATGGGTGAACCTCTGCCCATCTTTCCTACTGAAACGCTCTGACCTGTTGCCTAGCAGCCTAAGTAAGATGCTCCTCCGGTTGTCACATTTCCAGCCTTTTGTTGCTTCTTTTTTCAACTTTTTCACAGACCTGTTGCTGCCATCGGATCCACAGTGAGTTCATGTTTTCCAGGAACTGCTAAATTATCCCAGTTGTTTACGTTCTACTGGGAACAAAACACGACTTTCTGAGATGAATTAATCATCCTGTTGTGTTTTTATTTACATTTGACAACCTTTTGGGAAGACGTTGTGTATTTAAAACTGTTTCGTTTTAATCCTGAGCTGTTTTATTTGTTTTGGTTTGTTGTTGTTTATACACAGCGTAAAGGGGCGGAGTCTAATCACGCTGCACATGCTCTGTGTGACTCAGCTGGATGAACCAGACATAAACCAAGCGTTCCCACAATGCACTTCCCCGGATTTCTGTCCAGAAGTGATGCGTTTATATCGTAACCGGACCTTAAATCCTCCTATAGCGAGATGTTGCACGAAAATGTTTATGTGGGAAACGCTGCTCACTCAGCAGCTGTGGTGGAAATATCGGCATCTGTATCGGTTTCAGCTCTTTCCTAAGACGTTGTTTTAAAGGTCGAGTCAGATCCAAAGCAGTTTCTGTCAAAGTGTGTGTGAGCATGTGTGTGTGCTGCACGCAGACACGCTGGATGTCTGAGAATCAGAGGAAACGGGGATGTGGAGGTTTCCCGACATGCTCACACTCATCAGGAAGGAGAGATGTCACATGATAGGTCGGAGGGTGAATAAATGATCACATGACCACCAGGCGCTAGCTTAGCTCACATCCTGGAGCTCACAGTCGTTTATTAGAAACAAAGCATCATTTTAAGTAGTTTACAGCTTTTAAACTCACTGATGTAAATCTGTTTTTGTCACAATATTTTATTACTGACAGACCGATTCATCGGCTGATATATTGATCCGATATTTGATGCTTTTACTGATATCAGCGGGAAGCTGCAGCATCAGCTCGTCTCACTGGTTCCAACTGTCTGATTCCCAGTTTAGCTTTTTTTCTAACAAACTATTTACAAAGAGAAAAACTGTCCAGGATCACAAAGTCTGTTTGGAGTAAAGACAAGATGTAAAGCATAACATCGCTGATGCTCGTTTTATGTCCACCTCGTGCTAAAAGGCTGCAGAAGCACGAAATATAGAAAGTAGAGCTGAACCGAACCTCTCCATAAAGCCATAGCGGTAAATGCTTTCCCTTCTGACCATCTTTTATTTGTTTATTATCTCGTGAAACTAAATGTGCGGCCTGTTAATAACATCAGGTCGTGTTTTCTGAGCAGCAGACATTGGGACGGCTGCGTCTCTGCCTCTCGGTAACCGGGCGTAATCCTGAGTTAAGTCACATGGCTCATTACTTTGTGTATTTTTGGCCTAAAAAGCAGCCTGTGAAGCTGATTGGAGCACAGACTGAGAAGATGTGCAACATCTCATGTATTTAATAAGCTGAGACCTGCAGGTTCCTGTTCAGTCTGCTGTCCGGCTGGGAGCAGCAGAGCCCTGATTGGCTGCAGGAAGAGGAAGCGTCAGGGCTGGTCAGAACCACAAAACTTCTTCAGAAAGCAAACCACGGTTCCCATGAGCGCGACTCTACGGAGGATGGAGCCAACATGGTGGATCAGATCCACGGTGATGCAGCAGCATCACATCACATAAAAAAAATCATTACAATGGCAATATTAAAGAAGCGCAATTTTAAAATCAAATCAGAACCCAAAATACAGGAGGAAAACATCGTTCAAGCCGTTTGGGGGAAAACATTGAGATATTCAAATACATCGAGATTCTCACATGAGTTATCGAGCATCGTTTATATCGATGGCCTGTTTGGAGTCAACAGTATCTTTTGTTTTTGCATTTTGCACATCTGTATCTTTGCATATGTCATTGAAAACTATTTTTCAATATTTTATTGTATAAATATTTTAATTCCATCAACTCGTGCTGCTGATTGCTAATAAAAGTAATTTAATGTTGCCCCAAAGAATAATTTTTCATCAGAATCAAGATTTACTTTAAGTAAGAAAACGTTTTAAATGAATTGAAATGAATCATAAGTTGCAGTAAGTTTCACATCCTTTCATTTAGCACTCAGTCTCTTGGTAACTTTACCAAAAAATGATATATATCGTTTATCGTGATTCAGGTAAAAATTATCTGGTTAATTTTTTCCGTGACAAATAACAGATCAAAGAAGCAAAGTCTCATCAGGTCCTTCTGTCACATCCTGCTGTAAATACATCATAAAATGCATTAAATGTGTGTCTCACACTGTTCCTTCCCTGCACGTCTACCTCTTTGTTTCTGCAGCTCTGCTTTGCACCACCTTTCATCCAGAAGCCACCTTATATTTGTCCTCATGTGTTTTTGTCTCCTAATATCAAAGTTCTGTTTTAGATCAGAGTTGTTGTTGTTCAGGCGTCTCTACGTTTATCTCTACTCTTCAGGACGCCGGCCTGTTTTATTAGAAGCCATGCTAGCTCACACAACGCTACTGATGTTTGGGTAAAAGCTGCCATGAGTGGACAGAAAACATCAGATCGTCATGGCAACATCAAACGGCGTTGCTGCATGTGACAGGTTTTCCTGACGTTGTGCAGATCTCGTAACGTGTGTGTGTGTGTTGAACGTCCGTGTAGCTGTAGAGATGAAAGAAAGGGAGGAGTTTACCTTAAATGTTGGCACGCAGACGGTAAAGTCTCAGAGAAATGGCTCATGGATTCACTCCAAGTTTCCTGCATTAACCAATAGAAGAGCCCGGTTTCTTCTTCTATGGTTGTAACAACTAATATGAGAACGGATGTGAGGAAGTTCTGATAGTTCAGCAGCGTCGGTAACCAGAAGCTTCTCATTCTGATGCTCAGGCTGGCCTTCAGGAAGTCACACTCACACAGAAACGTGCACACTTCAGATTAACAAGCGTTTAGTTTCTATTTCTCAACCAGCAGGAAGTCTGACACACACACACACACACGCACACACACACGCTGCTAATGCTGCTGCCTGCAGCTGATTAGTTCAGCCAGACACACACAGAGTAACACACACACATGCCTGCACAGGCTGAGCTGTGAGAACAAACACCAGCGGATGAAATCAAACTGACATCATCTGTGTGTTCTGGTGTGTGCGCTTCTCACACCCGACAGAAACCACACACACACACACTTCCCTCCTGCTTGTTGCCGCTTTGCTGCTGGATGACGGCGTCCTCCCTCCATCAGCTGATCCATGCTGGGTTAGTCACTCTGTCTCTGCTTCTACAAACGTCTTTTTACCTTCTGTTCACCTCAAACCAGGAATAAATCCAACATATTTTCACATCATCGTCATGTTATTCCCTGGAATCTCCTGGAAGAATGTGGATGGAGTTTATTTTCCTCCAACCGGGGAGGGAACGCACGCTTGTAGTGTTACTTTGAGCTTTTGTGTTGCTTTAAACGTGAACCCAGAGTCGTTCCTGTACATAAAAACCAAAATGTTTCCACCCGCTGGCCTCTGAGCGATGAAGGAACGATGGCTGGAAAAAAACACTACTTTCACTTCCTGCTTTACTTTGAGTTCATTTATCTTAGAAAAATAATTGTTCTTAAACATTTATGAGTCGTTACTGAATCCACACGTCCATATGAAAAAAAAATTCAAGTCAGAATCAAGATTTTTGTTTTGGAAGATTCTGAATCGATCCAAGATTTCCAAAAATTTATATTTTTAGATTTTTAAGTGTTTGACGAAAGGTCAAAGTGACAAAACCAAACGTCACCTCTGTATCGCAGGATTGTTTCCGTGTTTTTTCAGTGTTTGAATCACTCGATTGTCTTTGAAAAGCTTGTAGCTCATAGAGAAGGAGTTGCTCCCGTTGTTATTACAAGAGCATTTCTTTGTGAATCAAATTGGTTTGAATCAATACAGAATGTGATTGTTGCTCCAAGAATCTGAATCAGATTGAATTGTGAGTTAAGATTCATGGCTTTGTGATGAACCGACCGTGAATTGGCTCAGAGTTTTCTGATAGCTGAGGCAGGATGCATCATTAAATGACTAAATCTGAATGAATCTGACCTTTTTAAATGTTTCTTACAGTGTAGTTTTTCCCTTTGGCTCATTATTAGCTAAAACCAGCTCCTGAGACCTGGTTTAATCATGGCACAATCACATTTTTACTAAATCCTGAGCACCTGTTTGATATTTTCACTACCAACTGAGGTGTCAGAAGAGCTTAATGCTTTTCAGTTTAAAACTCTATTTAGATCTACGTCATATAATAAAATATATGTAGAAATAAACCATAAAATCCTATTTATTGGTTCCTCCTTCACTCAGAAAGCCAGAAAAAGCCAGCAAACAGAGCTCTGGTGTCGGGAGGTTAAATACCAGAGTGTTTTCAGGCTGATGTGTGTTTTCCCAGTCAGACCCACCCTAACTCTGCCTCAGTCCAGGGTGTGGAAAGAATTTTATTACATGTTAATGCATCCCAGTAAATAGGAGCTGGTCCACATGTCCCAGTTTCAGATAAGAGGCGGGGTTACTCCTCCCAGCCTTATCGGGACATGCAGCTTGCAGAAGCTCCGCTCTTTAAATAACAGAGCTTTCATTCCCTCCCATTAATCATCATAATCTGGCCATCATGAAACACTTTAACAGGGTGATGATGTCACATAGAGACTCTTTCATTTCATTTAACTCTAAGTTCTGCATCTGTCAGGAGCCTTAAACATGATCCTTTCATCTGAGTTAAGTTTTATTTCAGCATGAAGGAAGCAAAACCAAAAAATGGCAAAAAAAGTTTGAATTCCTTATGAATTATAATAAACACTGTGATTATCCTGCACTCTTACAGATAAATGCCGTATAATAAATCATATTTATATCACCATCTGTGTCTCTGGTTGGTTCAGAGACATTTCCAGACCTTTCTGTCCGTCCAACTACATGTCATGTTTCTATCTGCTAAACCCACCATGATATCACCATTATTTATCACATCTGCAATATCAGCACTACCTGGCTGCTAACAGACCTCTGTTTACACCTGGAACCACTTCCTGTCCAGCTCTCCACCAATCGGAGAGCTTAGATTCATGGCAACGTCCAATCAGGAGCAGCTAGTGAGCAGAAAGTTCTAGAAGAACCTCCTGATCTGGGTCTTATTCCCATTGTTTTCTTCTTCTGGTTGATCTTCTTGCTGCTTTATCTGTTGATTCATTCATTTTACATCATTTCCGCCTCATAATCTGACAGCTGATGAAACATCAAGTCGCCATGGTGACTGGGATTAACAGCACGACTTTTTATATCAAAAACAAAACAAAATTGTCTCAGAATGATTGTGCATCTGATCTGATGAGTGACATCAGACCACCCCCCCCCCCTCTCTCTGTGTGAACTTTCCTTCATCTGCTGCTGCAGCCTGCATGTAGGAGGCCTGTTGCTCACACACATGCAGAAACATGCCGTGTGTGTGGAGTACAAGATGTAATCTATGGCTGCTGGCTGCTCAGACCATATGTTTGTGTGTGGAGGATTTAAAGTTGTGTGTATATGTGTGTGTGTGTGTGTGTGTGTGTGTGTGTGTGTGGAGGGTATTAAAGCTCTGTGAATGTGCTAGAAGGAAATATCTGAAAAGCTTCTCACACAATCAGAGAGCAGTTTTTTTTACTAAACCGTGTTTCTGAGTTCACTTCGTTCGAAGCTTAAAGTCAGCAGTGAAGCTAAAAATGAAAATAAATCTAAATAAAACCATGATTCTGAGTTATTAGTATTATTATTATCATAATAATTAGTTGTATTATTGTTGCTGTTGTTATTACTGCGGTCATGCAAAGTTT
>JAVQJG010101816.1:0-29270 GCA_036024015.1 Craterocephalus amniculus
TAGAGTAGAGTATATCAGAGTAGAGTAGAGTATATCAGAGTAGAGTAGAGTATATCAGTGTAGAGTATATCAGAGTATAGGAGAGTATATCAGAGTATAGGAGAGTATATCAGAGTAGAGTAGAGTATATCAGAGTAGAGTAGAGTATATCAGAGTAAAGTAGAGTATATCAGAGTAGAGTAAAGTAGAGTAGAGTAAAGTAGAGTAGAGTAGAGTAGTATCTGGCACCATGTTAGATCTACATTGCTGAATATTGTATGTAGAAATTGTCCGCAGCCACTTTCGCGTTAACTGATTATGATACGTATCAGCCACTGGTCAGACTGGTCAGACTGGTTAGACTGCTCCGTCTTCATGCTAGTGGCCACTGAGCCGCCAACTGTCATTTTAACATGTCTGCCTTCAAGCTGCCACCCCCTGGTGACACCCCCACACCTTGCATCCCCACGCTTTGCAGTATCTGTCATTTTTCAAATGTTGTCAAAAGGTGAGCTTAAGCAAAATCCAGACAGAGGGAGATGGTTGATTTGGAGAAAACACCTAATAATGAGGATGTCCCAATAGGAGGGGGCAAGGGTGGGTCTGTGTTCCACATGGGGGTGGCACTGGCCACAATGATCCACACGTCATGATCCATGTCGCCATGAAATACAGTAAGAAACAGTCATTAAGGAAAGGAAGCCACATCAGAGAGCACCAGCTCGAAGAACATAAATATGCATAAATCAGATGTTACATGGTGCATCACTTCCAGCTTTCAGCAGCGAAAGATAAACGCTATAACTAAAAACATGGTTCCAATCGGTATGATATAGAAACCATGATATTTATATTTCATCTCAATAAAAAAATTAAAGATTCTTATCATAGCAGGAGTCAAGCAGCCCTACTGTACACCAACAAGATGTTGCTCATTTTAGTCCTAAAATACGATGCATCACCAATATGCCGACTTCACAGCAGCCCCAGTTGGAATATTAACCCCCCTTCCCCCTCCCCCTGTCTGATAATTTGCAACAAGAGACAGATGATTAATTATACCCTTTCTGTGCACTGATTAGCACTCTTGATGAGCTATGATTAAAACTGAACTGTCACTCATTTTCAGGCTCAGTGTCAAGCAGTGTGTCAGACATCTTTTAAGTTCATTTACCGTGGATGTCTGTTTGTTTGTTTTTTCCTTTAAGTGCTGCAAAGCTATCACTCAGGTCACAAGACAACTGGAAAGAAACCATTTTAAATCTGGAAGGTTTTGCCCTTGAGTTTAAGCCAATCACCACCAACCGACCCACTGGAAGACGTAATATATAGAAGATTTGTTTTTGGTGTCTGTGTTATTGAAGCACACTGCAGTCTGATGGACTCTCCTGCAGTACTTATTTTCTCATTATTCATTCATGAAGACATACTTATGAGGTACAGTCAATTCAAGCACAAATACTGTGTAAAAAGCGTAATAATTCAAACATTCTTTAAACACTTCCACCCTTGATAGATCTTCTACCAAAATCTCATCGCTAGCATCGTCATGTACACACGCTGTGACCTTTCCTGTGTAGCCCCCATTGTTCAGTAGCCTTGGAAAGCCCATTCTTGGTGTTTTCAGCAGTATGCCAGCGTGTCATGTCTTAAGCCAGTGCAAAAGCACACAAGTCAAGTACTGTATGTCATGATCTGACAGTTGCATACAACTCAATCACTGAGTATACCACCAAAATGAAGCTACATCATTCTAACGGGTGAAGTATTGCTTTGACCGCTGGTTGGATGTTTCACTCTCGTGGTAGACTTAAGGCCCATTTTCACTCCCTTACAGACGTTAGCAGGGCCGTCTGTTTGAAACGTTTTCATGCATGGCCATCCTCATACTTCCATATGTCTTTCATGTTGCCATGGTTACCTCAACTAGGGGGCAGTGCTGAGCTCAGGATTAACTCCTGTGATCCAATGTTAGTGTCACACTGGTTGTCGGCAGTAAGTCACCACTTGTTTTTATCCTCCTTTTCATTCATTTTCTGCATTTTTAGCTTTCACTTCTGCTTCTTCCACGTCCCTGGTTTGTTTTTGCTCAGCACTGCCACTGTGGTAACTGCTAGTATTACTCACCAGATGAGCTGGTATTTTACTCACCAGAAAACACACCAAATAACACACATAACTGTCAGTTTGCTGCGTGCCCATCTGTCCGTGTCGAGCATAAATGGGCCTTTACAAAACGCTAGCTGGTTTTCCTGTTTATTTTTATTGAAGAAGCTGAATGAAAAACAAGAAATATATAATATATTAAGGTAAATAAATTTACCTTAATATTTAAAAGGTAAACATTTTTAAACTGGTGAAATACTCAAAACTACAGATTAATGCAATATTTAAATTTTTATGGAAAAGAACATACATAAAATATGATAAATAAAAACATTAATAATGTGCAATAACTTGCATTAAACCAGTGAAATATCATAACAGCCGCAGCATCATGACATTTGACAGGCTGCTGCAATCATGTGACACAAGAAAAAAACTGCTTTGCGTCCATTTTCATTGCTTAAAATACTCAGATTGAAAACAAAACAGCATATTTATCATAAGCAGAGAAGTATCTTAATATTTAATAAAGGGTACTCTTGACTGTCTGGTATCGATATATCGACCCCAAAGTATTGATTTGCCCATCCCTACTCAGAGAGCAGGTTGGACGGGGACACGAGGGAGCCTTGTTATTTAGCCAGAGACTAGTATACACACAGGAAAGGTGTGTAAAATAAGTGAGAGTAAACACACCAACATTTTGACACATTTCACTGTCATTCACATTTCAATACTTATTAAAACCTATTATGCGTTTCTGATGATCTTTTGTGTAAATTAATGAATTAATTAATGAACCAAAAGAACAGAGTCTCTAAAAAGAGCCAGAATATCCATGATGAGCCCGTTGCCATCATTTCTTATATTTGTCCTCCATCATATTGAATATCATCACGGTTTTGGTAGCAGCAACAATGAAGAATTCTCCTGTTTTTTTAACAGCCTTGGTAAACTGTAACTGTAACACTGACAAGTAATTACTACCAGAAGCCTGTTTAAACCAGAGTCACATAAACTATTATATTCCTTACAATTAAATCCCAATTTGAAAATCCTCTACCATCCCTAATACTTACATTCAATGCAGAGCACTGATGCTGTGCAGATCATCTGTGAAAGGCTTCCTCACTTCCAAAGTTACAAGTAAAGAGGCTGGAGATGCATACATGCCAGGGAGATGAGTGAGACTCATTGGACTGGAATGAGGCTGCCATCTTCTCTCCATCTGCAGACTGAAACATGTTGGCCAAAAGCACGAGTCTTGAGGAGGAGTGTGGCCTGGCCCCTGTTTTTGGCCATTAGGCATTTGATGAATGGCCCCGGGAACGTCACACGGGGAGAGACATGTCGCCCAAGCAGCAGGCAGTCATAATGACTTGCCGCAGTTCATATAAACAGATCAGTCATTTGCCAAACCGAACTGCGCAAAACTGTGGGTGACACAACCCGGAAAGGCGGAGAAAGTGCCTGCCATTGCATTAAGCATCTCCTTTTTTCTGAAAACGCAAACAGAATAAATGCACTGATTTAATAAAAAGTAGTCCGCCTCACGCCTTTCCGCCCTTACAAAAAGTCAGCAGATAGTTTTTAAATCATTGACTTCACAGTCCAAATAGACTGGAGATGGAGATAGCGCTATGCATGCAGCATTTCCATCACTGGATGCATCACAATTAAAATGCCCCGCGGGCTGCACATGCCCCAACATGAAAGGTTTTAAAATACACTCCTTGGGAGAGGAGAGACAACAACAGCCAGTGAAACTAAAGGGAGAGAAAGAGGAGAGGATGAAGGGGACAACTGTTCAAAGAAAGCCAGGGGGAATGGAAAGCACAAGCTTTTTATTTGAATTTCATTTGAATATCAAATGATAGCAATTTTCTCTGCCCGTCTCTGGGACTCACTAACAGTGCGTTAGTAGAAATCACTCACCACACCGACTATAAGCTCTACTTTACACGGCGCCGATGACAATGACTTCCAACCTCGTCTCCCTTTTTTTCCCCTCTTCCTCTCTGCCCAACCCATGCCCCCCCCCCCCCCCCCCTCCTGCCTTCCTTTTCCTCCTTGTCATCTCTCCAGCTAGGCTTCATTTCTCCTTTGTTAACACAGCTAATTACATTTGTGTCATTATGACGCTCCTAAAGGGCTTCGCCTGCGTTGCGTAACAGCAACATGCAACCAGATGTGCTGAGTGACACTTCGCAAGACATTCATGTACATATGATGTAATATCTTTCATCATTGTAAAAAAGAATGCAGTGTTGATTTATTTAAAAGCAAAGTTTTCCAAGCTTTTTTATTCTTTAATGGGTGGCTTCATTTTCACTTCCAACTCACAGGTTAGATCTTTTCCATACCAGTTAGGCCAGACATGATTATTCACATAGGTGGGTAGTAACCAACTGAAAGATGACTCAAAATGCTCCAAAACCCTGCAGTATGAAACTCTGCCAAAACAATTAAGAAAGGGAAAACTGAGCAAAGCATTAATCTGCCTCAGTTTCACCAACATTTTTGTTAGATATGTTGAATATTTTCAAGCAAATATTTCATTTTTAACTTCTTTCCGTACAAAATACTGATCTCAAATGTTCAACACGAGTTGCTCAGCAGCCAATCAGTATGTCAATTTCATTTATAAATTTCTTTCTGGCACAAAGTTTCATTCAGATTTCTGAATACTGTAAAAGCTCAAGAATGCACGTTGATTGTAAAATAAATAAGACGTATCTTGATACCCGAGTACTTTTTTCACTGTGCACTCTTGTACTCTTACTCAAGTAAGAATTTGGATCATTACTTTTACTTGAGTAACTTTTGTTTACATGTAACAGTACTCTCACTTGAGTACAGTTTTTGGCTACTCTGTCCACCTCTGATAATTCATGCAACAAACAAAAGGCATGAGCATCAAACACCAGCCTGCCTGCATTACGCATCTGCTCACTGTCCCATGTGGCCTGGAAGGCCTCGCTGTGCGAGTGTCTTCACGAAAATCCAAAACAACAGCAGTGTCTTGACACCGTGCTCAAAAATGCTCTGCAATGGTCTAATCCTCATTATACATGGCGTTGTTCTCTGCGGCGTCGGCATTCCAAACCACAGCCAACCAAAGCGATTCTAGGTCATTACAAGTGAGCGCATTACGCCGGCCGCATTGTGTGAAGCAGAAATGTATCTTAAGCAGATTTAAAGCGATGGTCGTGATGCAAACAGCAGCCAGTATGTAGAAATTTGCACATTCAGATTCCTTGACACATCCGGGGAAATAAACAGGATGCCTTAAAAAAAGAGAGACAGCAGGCGCAACTATAGGGGGATTTGATGGATGGGCTGTGATATATTACCACAGGGTGATGTAATGCAGTAAACAGTTGATCAAGTGGTGCTGAGCCAATATGTGAGTAATGGTGAATCTGCATCCATTTTTCATCAATCCTCAGGTGATTATGCTAAACTGACAGAAGGCTGATTAAAATAAATGATAGTGCCAAAGTCTCTTCAGTTGCAAGCAGCGGCTGCTGTGCACGGCGCGGATGTTATCGTGCGTGTGCAAGCCGGCATGTGTGTGAATGTGACATGTGCGAGTGTGACGGGCTAAACAGATAAACAGAGGGGGCCGGTGAAGACTTATATGGCTTCAACATTTGCCCATTTACAATTAAAACACATTAAAGCTAACACTAAACCCAGAGATCAAACAACCATTGCAATGTATCATGACAAGTCATGGGCATCGCACACAACAGGACCGAACACGGGCTGGAGTTTTCCACTACGAATATTGTGATTTAACATGCAGTTATTCTTTCTAAGTTCCTAATCTGCCTCAGTTTAACAAAAAACAAGTAACCAATCATTTTATTTCTTGATTGGCAGAACAACAAATGGATAAAATGCAGCATCAACTGGATATTAACTGATTTATTTTCTCAAATCCAGCCTTGTAAAGATGTATGAAAGATGTCAAAAAGGACAATAGGTGCACTGAATAAGCATCAGTTAAAACCATAGAGCCTGGTTTTACGGGAGTGAGGTGACTTGTGACGCTGCCAAGATGACGACAGTATGAACCACCCAATGAGCCTCAGTTCAGCTCTTCAGAGAGCTCCGGGTCACGAGATGGAAGCTCTGTCCTTTAATTATACAGCCTCTGATCCAGCATTGGGGAATAAATTGTTAAGTGTGAGACACTGCAGGGCAGCAACACTTCCAGGAATGTACATAATTAATGCCAGCACGCCATCAAAGTGAGTCAGAGGTGCAGAGTTAAGGTCAGAAAGTTGTGTAATGTTCCTTTAACTGCTGCAACAGCATCATTGTTTTCCTGCTATTTTCATGTGTGTGTCGTATTACTGTGTTGTGTCATTTCCATGCATGCAATGTTTCCATCTAACATGGAACATCACAGCTCAGACTAAAGGGTCTTCTCACAATTTCTCATTAAAGCCAATGGGAAAATGTGTCCAAACATTTAACTGGTAGCGGGAAAAAACTAATGTGGATGTGCACAAACACACACCTGAATAAGATGATCCAGAGTTCAGGAAAGGAAGCGACGAAGCGCACATCCGGTGACGACTGACCTTTTAAACCAGCACTGTTGGGCATACTTTATTCCATATGTCACATGTACAGTCATGACATTACTGATGAGCAACCGCAGCCAAGCCAAAAGGTTTAAAGCACAGAAAATGCTGTTCAGTCTCTTAACTAAATACATTCACACTCCCACATAAGATTTTACACTTGATGCAACCCAAGAAGTAGGTCTGTCAGCATGATTATCTCACATTATGACCAGAAGGGATGGTTGCAGCACAGGAGGTCGAGCAATCATCCAACCAAAGCAACAAATCCAAAGGCTTGGTCACCAAATCTGCATGCAAAAAGGGTCCACGAGCAGTATTTATATATGGGATGGATATTTAGTCGTGTACTAAATAAGAAATAGTTGCACATGGATCTGACTTTTGCTTTGAGTGGCTAAAAACACCAGACAAGCGCCATAAATTATTTGAATTTATTATCACATATATGAGAGCTTTGTGCTTCTGTTCTAATAATCGCTGTAGCTTTAGTAACACATTTCCCCATCTCCAGAGCCAAATGAAATCAATTATACAGCGCTCTCTACAGAATTATAGACCACTAGTGGCATTTTAACTTCACCTATTTTTCAGTTATATGTTTGTTTACATTTGCTTTTGTCCATTTTTAAGGCCCATCATTAAACACAAACAGCCAAAAGCCTTCATATTTCACATTCACATCCTGGTCAGCTGCAGTCACGGCCTGAGACAGCTCTGTTTGAAATGTGTGTTTTCTCTTCATTACAATGTTCCAGTATGCAGACATGATATTTTATAGATATATGGAATAAAAAGGCAACAAAAACATGAAAACATTCCAGATAAATGGGTTTCTGTATACAATTACGAATATAACTAATCAGCTTTCTCAACTGTTAATATAGGGCAGTAGGTTTGGTGGGCCAGAATAATGTGCAAAGATGGATTTTAATGCTCAACAGTGGAAAATATGATACTTTGCAGAACGAAGGACATATAAGTGGGCTGCACGGTGGTGTAGTGGTTAGCACTGTGGCCTCACAGTGAGAAGGCCGCCGGCTCGAGTCCCAAGTCGGTCGGAGCCAGGTTCCGGCTGAGGAGGGGTCTGAAACTGTGGCCTTCCTGTGTGGAGTTTGCATGTTCTCCCCGTGTATGCGTGGGTTCTCACCGGGTACTCCGGCTTCCTCCCACTGTCCAAAGACATGCATGTGAGGTTAATTGGCCACTCTAAATTCTCCCTAGGAGTGAGTGTGTGTGTGTGAGTGGTTGTCTGTCAGCCCTGCGACAGACTGGCGACCTGTCCCTGACAGCTGGGATAGGCTCCAGCACACCCGCGACCCACTTGGATTAAGCGGTTCAGAAAATGGATGGATGGAGGACATATAAGTATCTGGAGATTGGAAATTTACCAGTTCTCCAGCCTTTCTTTCAGACTGCATGACCTGATGACCTAGCAGCAACAAACAGTTGCACAATCCACATAACTGCTTCTGTAACACCGCAAAACATAAATATTATTGTTAAAAAAATTATGATTTGCTTCCCATTGTGCTGCCAGCCCAAAATGAAACATACAAACAGCGATTGCATCACACACATAAATCAGATAAATGAATCTGGATTCAAGCTAGAAAACCTGATTGTTGTGGATAATGTCATTTTGATTTCAGCTAAATTAGGAGATTTACTTTTAAAAAATCTGCATGATTAAGTTTAACAATGAAAAAGGGGCTGCTATGTGTTCGGAGTGGCGTTTTGTATTGAACCTCCAGTCTGTGAACTGATACTGGAGCCCGCTAGTCTCCGTACGATGGGGGAGGAGGGTGCAACATTCCTCCAAACCAAGTTTGCGTTCATTATGTAATTCTAACAAATGTGACCTTTAAAATAACGTATACCACGCCACAGCGTGCATCACATGACTGCAGGATAGCTCCTGTTGGAAAGGCTGACCATGGAACAGCATCAGGCGGCCTGTTTCCATCACAACTCAGCTATGTGTGTATGTTTTTGATGTGTTTACCCACAATCCACTTTGATTTGTAGTCCGCTTCCCGTATGTGGTTCCGCTTGAAGCATGCTGAAGGTGGATCGAGTCTGTTCCTTAGAGAAGAATCAGAGTTCCTTTGCCTTTATCAATTCCCATAACAAAGCAAACTCTCTGAGCAAATAGACCCCAATTTGAATCGAATCAGCCCGAGAAAAACCTGATTAACTATAAAGAACTTATAAAAAATTGTTCATTAAACACGTGATGCGCTGAACAGAATGATACCAAAAAAAGGCTGGTGAACAATAATATCCTACATTTATATCTTAGACTCTGGAAAGTTAGTTTTTCTCTTACCGTGTGATGGAAAATGTCATAAAAATGACAAACTGCTGGATTTACATAAACTCTAAACACCAATATTTCAGTTTTTTCCATCTCAGTCTTTAAGAGCATCTACCAGGAAAAAGTAACCGGGTCCAGATCCAGTCAGATCTGATGTAGTTTTGTGGAAAAGCTGGAGAAGTTGGGAGGAGATCAGATTTAATCTCCATGTGTGGTAAAAAAAGAAAGGTGAGCTCACATGGGCGCTCATGAAACTAACGTGGTATAATGGCAACACCTGGGAGAAACAAGAGACACATTACTCATTTAATATCAGGTAAAAAACAGCTTTGTACATTGCATCGCAAGGAGAGGCCATCGCTGGAGAAAGTTATCTGACGCAACATGAGCACACAGCCCAAAGCTAAACATGCTAACGCTAACGTTATAAGTCGATCCATGAAGGCTTAAAACTTAAAGATGCCACAGCTGCCGTAAATGTCTGGTTAATCTCAGATGGAAATCAGCAGATGACAGAAAAACTTGGATTTCCTTTGTCTTCTAAATCATATCAGAGCCACAGAGGGAGCCAGGTGACACCGGGCTTCTGGCTTTAGCCAAAAACAAATCAACAGATGAGTCATTTCACCGAGGTGTTCATGATGACTTCTGAAACTTTCACAAATAATGTGTTACCCTCACAGTGGAGCTCGATCTGCTGCAGGTTTAGCTTCACAGAGCTCTGCTGTCGAGACGGAACCGGAAAAGATCCGGATCCATGGAATCTGGCCCGCTGGGAGTGACTGGACTGGGATCTGGGTAAACTGGAAGGCAACACCTGAGGCTCTTTTTTGTGTGGATTTATATTGAGATGAAGCAAATTACCTGGCTACTGCCTCAGGCATCAAAATATCATCCACACGAAGATCAAGACTCAAGGTTTCCCTGCTGAGGAATCAATGTGGACCCTGCAGACATCCCTGGAGATGATCCGAATTAATCACTTCAGCCTTGAACAGTTTTATGGGCTGATCAGTGCACACGCAAAGCTCATATGTTCAAATAATGGGGATAAAAACCCTCCTTACCACCACTTTTTGCCATAATAATAAGAATTAACCTCCTAAATCACAAACACATAACCAACACTTATACGGCTGCACTTGCTTTAGCTCAGTGGAGGAAAAAACATAAAAAGTTGCTTTTAAGGTGATACTTGTACAAGTAAATGCAACTCTCTACTTTATACTTTCTAAATACATGGCACCGTAATAACCAGCTTACACAGCCAAGCAGTCACAAAACTCTAAAAATTCATCTGTTTACATGAATTTAAACCTACAGAAAATGCACTAATACTGTATTTACAATTAGCACAAAAAAGTAAAATGTCAGTTATTTCTCCCTATACAAATTAGTCCATTTGATAAAATTTGCATTTTAAACAGAAGAAAAGTTGTTTATTTTCAAGTTATGAAGGTGATTTATGTTTTCTGAGAGAAAAAGCATTTTCAGACTGAAGATTTCAAATAAACCTATAACATAACACTCCTCTCATAAAATATATAGAGAACTATATATACTCCAAGTAAACAGTTTGTTTCCTCAGATCAAGACCTTTTTACTTACTTAGTTGTTTTAAAAAGATCTTATTTCCATGTGGCAATCGTTTTCCAGACTTTCATTTTTCTAGACCCAGCCCTACTTTAAGACAATAAAGACTAAATCTGATGAGCATTCCAGATTTTGGTGTTAGGTGAACTTTAGCATCAGTTCGCCTTTCCTGGAGTACAGCACCCCATTCAGATCAGATGTTTTTCATAAAGTTTATATTCCACCTATTTACCTCTGCTAGGCCGGAAACGGCTGAATCCATATAACTGCTGCTGTCTCACCGCAAAATATAAATAATATTGTTAAAAAAACATGATCTGCCTCCCGTGTTGCTGCCAGCCCAAAATTAAACATACAAACAGAGATTGCATCACATAAATCAGATAAATGAATCTGGATTCAAGCTAGAAAACCTGATTGTTGTGGATAATGTCATTTTGATTTCAGCTAAATTAGGAGATTTACTTTTTAAAAATCTGCATGATTAAGTTTAACAATAAAAAAGGTGCTGCTATGTGTTCGGAGTGGTGTTTTGTATTGAACCTCCAGTCTGTGAACTTCTACCTGAACATGAAGGCTGAGCTGTTCTCTGATGGTACTCCTACAAAACTTTCATTTTTCTTCTTAATTCAATGATTAAGTAATTTAACTACTAATCATAAAGGCAGCCCTTTTTAAGATCATATAGTTTTTATAAGTCATTGACTCTGACTCGAACGCACCAACAGCAGGTCAGAAAATGATCAGGCTCCATTATTCATCATCATTATCACCTTAAATTGTGAATACTGAGCATTAGAACTGGTCCAATAAAACTGTTTTATTGGACCCTTTGTAACAGTAAAATGATGGGAGATCAGCTGCTCTTATTAGTTTTCAGAGTTTCAGATATTACTTTGGTATCTTTAAAATCCTGACATCACAAATAATCCATTGATACTACACAAGCCTCAGTGGCAGAGACCAAAACATCCCCACAAAGTTGACCTAGTTTTTGTTACTGGATCCATGAAATCTTAACTCAAACGATTGTGGGTAAAAACTTTGAATTTCTAATATTTATTCATCAGTCTAACATGCTGCTATTAGCTCAGACTGTTGCTCCAGAAAAAGCTGCTTCCCCTCCCTTCGGTTTCTCCTCACTGCTTGCTTGCCTTTATTCTCTGGCAGTCCAGTTTCTCTTTCTTGCAGACAAACTTTATCCTGCCTTACTTCATCTTTCACACCACACATAAGTTATAGGTGCAGGTGTGGACTAAACCATTTACATTTCAGTCAACGTCAATTGTTACTATCAATATAAGCCAAATTATTTATACTGACTGGAGCTTGTATATTTTTTTGACTGGTACATTTGACCTTATATATTAGTATTCTGTCCCTGTTCATATTATTAGGTTATTATCCTTCCCTGTGGATAGTTAATTCTTCTGGGATATGGACCCACACCTTGGCCAGACTCCTTTATCTTAGCTGTGATGAAATTTACGGGTTAAAGCTTTACTCTTTAATGCGTTATAACTCATTGTAAAGCTGGCTAATTAGCCAATAGCACTAATAGGATGATTAAAAGGGAAAATAATCAACCAAACACAAAATTCTCATGTTCTGCTCTAATTTTAGTTTAGAAGTATCCTACATGTAACATACTCAGTCCATTGTGTGACGCCAGTTATGCGGATTTCGTTTTGTGGAAATAGCAAAAATCATTAAGAGCGGATTATGCCACAAAAAGACTTCTGGGAAAAGATCTTTTGTTAATTTTTCCAGCATGTCATTCTGCTTGAGTTAGTAGGGAGATATTTCATAAGAACTGCAATAACCTCCTTTCCCAACCTTCAACCTTCATAGAACACAGTCAAAGTACCTGCATCGAAACCAAATTGGTTTTTATGTGGAGGAGAAGAAAAACGTCCTAGGTTTCATTTCAAATGGGTTAATATACGTAAAATTCCAAAATGCCAGTGGTTTTGTCCAAAAAAACATGGAAATAGAATCTGAAAATCTCATTTTAAAGGCATCTGACTAAGTGTCAGAATAAGATGCAAATGTAAAACTTTGAGTGAGGGGATGTGTAACGACACAAAGCATTATTTCATGTAGAATTGTTTTTTAGTTTCTTTTTTTTAACAGAAATTCAGTTTCAAAATATTAGACATGTGAAACATATTATAGGAATAGAAATAAATAAACATAGAAAATATGATTAAAATATTTTTGAACTCATACAAATTTCTGAGTTTGTCAATTACAGGCGACTATTAACTTCTTCCCACAAATAAAACAAGACACGTCCACCCCAAGCAGCTGAGATAAATGATATAGAGCTCTGAGGTGTTACTCTGATCAAAAACTTTATAGTATTGTGGTTTTTGTAATTGAACCATGTCTGTCATCAAATTGGAGGTCTGTCTATAAAAACCTGAAAAACCAATCTATACTTAAATAACTGCAACACGCAGTCCAAAGATGTCCTTAAATGTCATTGGCATTTTCATTTGCATTTCCTCACATGATGGAGGACTGTTTTTTCAGTCTGTTTAAATTCAGAGCTGTATTCTCAATCATCAATTCCATTTGCATGTAAAAAAATGATCCTTTTTAGGTTTTTATGTAAAAAAAATAGTCCCATTGACTTATTGGGAAAAGAGTGCATCTTCATGGTTTGCATGCTATTCTCCGTCATGTCAGACTCTTTATGTAAATGGAATTTTAGTCTCCTTATTCTCCACTCTTTCCTGCGCTTGCTTTCTCTTCCTCCCGCCTTCAGTGTGGATGAAACAATGAGTGATGGCTTCCTTCTCACGTTGCCATATTCTGTTCCCCTCTTGTTGACTTAAAGTCTCTTCCCTCAATCTCCCTGCGGGCCCTCTGACCTCTCTTTTCTCCTCTAATAGGAAGGAATGATAGATGCCGTCTCCTCCCTCCTCCACATCTCTTCCCAAACTTCGCCCCCACAGCCTGCAGCTCATCATCTCGCTGTCTCTCTCTGCGGATCCTTCCTTTTGGGTTAAAGGGTTGCCTGTTTGATGCGGCGCGGTCCATGCTAATGAAGGATCGGACAGCTTGAGAGCCGTATTCTGAAAAGGAAAATAGATAAAAGGAGAAAGCAGAACTTTTGAAAGGCCCGTAGAAGTCCTCTGGCTGTTTAGCGTTGTTTATTTTGCTTAAAAGTTGCCCATATTCTAGCAGGGAGAATCTGAACTCCATAAAGAAGTGGAGTAAGCGGTAAAGCCTCAGTAAATTCACGCGGGGCGTGGAAAACGGGGGTAACAACTACCTGACAGCCAATTTTAACCGCCGTCAAACTGCAGGTTGCACTCTGCTCCTCCTCTGAACTTAATTTCCTCAGTCCATGTTTGTCTCTTTTTTTCTGCCTCTCATTTTGCTGCACAAGGTACATTTTTCTCTCCCATTTATCCTCCCATTTACTGAATCACTCCTCCTCCTCTTCCTTCAAACAGTCATTTCCATTACCTTGCCCTATTCTTTCCCTCATTCCTTTTTTTTACTGTTAGAGCTTGTCTTTCACCTTTACTTAATTCCTCCACTTTCTCAGCTTGTCTCTCATCCGCTCCGACCTGACATCAGCTCGAGCTGAAGCTGGACAGGCTGGTTGTGCTTGCCGACTGATTGGCGGCATATCTGGTTTTTGCAAGGGTTTCTGCAGCGTTGCAGCGGCGAGGAATTTTTGTATTCCCGGTTATAAAAGCGACCACAAAGGAGGCAGCACTGCATTGTGATCTAAATGTACAAGGACTGTCTTATTAACCCATTCATGCTTGAATTATTAAAAGAGAAAGTTTAGTTATTACAATGTATGAATGTACATATATAAATATTTATTACACAGTAAGCAACAGTGTATTGCATGACTCACTGATGTCCCCTGAAGCGGCAAAATTGCAAATTTTCCATATCCACCCATAAATATACTGGAAAACGGCTGTCAGATAAGTGTTCACTGTAGTGGATGTTGTGCATGAAAGGGTTAAAAGGAGGGAAAAGTGGGGTTCCCCCGATTTTAATTGGAATTTTATGTAAAAATACTTTACTTTACAAACAAAAGTTGAATTTTCAAGCAATGACTTTTGCTTTGACCATCACCAGTGATAATAAGTCTGAAAAGTCCTGGGTGGACCTGAAGAGCCCCCCTGAACTGTCCCAACTCATTTTTTTAGCATAATTTTCAAACCTCTTTAAAAAAAAGTGATTGTATGCAAAATTAAACATCTTGTTGTCTTCTTATCTTTTACAAATCCAGTTAAATGTTCCCACATGAAATCATGCCTACAGCTGGAGGGCCTTCCCTGGACCCGGTGGGGCAGACTAAGAAGTTATAGCTGTATTTCAAATGTTTTTCAGTTGTTCTGGTCTCTTTTATTGCACTGTTGTTTCTCATTCAAGTTGTGAATGATTAATGAATAAGTAAATAAAACGAAAACTTCAGAGAGATCATGTCCACATATTGTACTATGATTATTTTATAGGTTTAGAGCTGCAGCATCATTCCAAATGGATCTTCATGTTCACCTTGAAAGCTTTGTTTCTTTTTTGGGCAAGTCTGAAACATTTTTCAAACCTTCAATGTGCCATTTTGCTTATTTTTCAGCAGTAACAGTCAAGCTGATATTGATCTTTAAAAATGTCAAGTCGTCTATAGACGGTTATGACTAATTGCTTCCCTCTGAGTGTGCAGGTGCTGAGTGGGGATTGGTTCATTTCCATGCCGTGGATTGGATCCTGCAGTTCAGGACCTCCTCCTCTCAACCAGCCCCAGTCTGTCTGTTATTTGCTGCTTTGCTCTTTTATCCTGTTTTGGGTTAGTTAGGGCAGTAACTCACCTGTAATTTCTTTCCATTTGTTTAATAGGTTAATCGGTTTCTTCCCTACAGGTAGTTTAGATTTTGTTTATTGTTTTGGCCTTGGCTCATCATGAAAATATAAATCCTTTTTATTTCAGCTGCCTTCTGCTGTAATAAAACATCTGTATAAATAAAACCTGTAAATTAAAACTTGCTTTTTTTTTTAGCTACTTGAGAAATTTTCTTTTTTTTAAGATAATATATTAATCCCTACTAATCCCTATTAATTTTATATTAATCGAACATCTGCATTTAACCCATCTCTGGAAGAACAATTAGAACTGATGAATAGAGAACATCTCCAGAGAGCAGTGGGCGGCGGCTTAAAGCGCCCGGGGAGCAATGGGTGGGGGTTAAGGACAAGGGTCCAAAATGGTTCAGCTAAGGGTTGCCTGTGTCAAAGCCTGCAACATAAACCACTAGCCCATCCACTCCCCGAATGGAGAATGGAAGAAGATGGGTAATTTCTGTGTCATGCCTAGGCCCAGACGGGGCATAACATAGACCTCTGATACTGTTTCAAACAGATGCCTAAAAAAGAGCTCAAAGGACTGGGGAAGTAATGAAATCTAAGGTTTTGAACATGTAGGGCATTTCAAACTTCCTCACCCACCTATGTTTTTGTATTTTTGTTGCGGCTGTCAAACTTAGCAGCTGTTCTGTGTCACACGCCATCTGCAGGCACGGAAAAAGCATCACTGGTGAGATCAGCATATACTCATCCTACCCTGCCCCTGGTCACAGCTGGTATAAGAAGGAATCTGTGAGGCTTCAAACTGTTCGGGCGACACATACTAACGTGAATGCGCCTTTAAACTCTTGCAGAAATGAGTCACGTTTTTATGGAAATTTCAGCCTGCAAAACAAAAACTTAGCCCGAGATGCTTAAACACTCCCAGCCGTCTGCACACTGCGGTGCCTGGCAAGCACGCTGCACACAGCCGCTGCTGCATGATGCCTCATACATCACTACAGTATTTCCTCTCCTGAAAAACGTCCGCTGTTGCACATGCCATCAGACCAAATTTATGCACTTCAAAAGAGCTTACATAGATATTCTACAGCTACCCTAAGTGCACTAAGAGGCTTGGGCTTTCCACTCCCTGACCTCATCACTGCATTTACACCATGACCTGACGTTTAAAAAAAAGAAATAACATCAGCCAAAACATGAAAAGGGCTCCAGTCAGCAGTTCCTGCCGAAGCTTTCCTCCTTCTGGAAACCAGTTCGGCTTGATTAAGATACAGAAACAAATATGTCAGGGCTGGATTTAATGCATAACTGGGGTAAGGAAGGCCAGGGTAATGTGGTGTAAAGGAGTGGCGGAGAGAGAGAGAGAGAGAGAGAGGGGCGTCCTACACATGGAGGTCTAAGAGCCGTAAAACAGACATAATCACAACAGTCTTATCCCGCAAGGGCCACGAGTCCTTCCCACTGGCTTCACATGAATCAATAATTAATACCGAAAAACAGCAGCTTAAGCTACTACTCGTCCATTGCGTGCCCACACACACACACACACACACACACACAGACACACAAACAACCTCTGCATTGTACTGAGAAACGGGTGTGAGTGGGTCATTTCATGCTTGTTTACCTCCTGAGAACTGTCGTTAATTTTGGAGTCAAATGAGAAAACTATTAGGAAGGTAAACAAAACGCAGGCCTGGCCCAGACTGAAGGGAGAGATGACCATCTGCATAACACACACACCTTTAATCCATCATAAAAAGCAAGAGCAGCGGCCGGCCCGTCTGTGAGGAGCTGTACTGTTCGACAAGCAACACATTCGCATTCATACGCACAGAAGCTGGGACCTGTGGCGGGAGCACGGCGGTGCGACTAGAGGAAAAACAAAGAGCAGAGTAATAGAAACAGCAGGCATCCAAGCCTCACTCCCTCACATATAATTAGCAAAAATAGTATAATGGAGACAATAAGGCGGAGGAGAGAAATTGTCCAGGGGGAAGGACCAGCAGCACCAGACTGGTTTCCAGTAACAGCTCACCTGCACGCTAACAATGTGTCTGATGGACTGAATGATGATCTGATTGAAGGGAATGAAAGGATAACCTCACACACTGTGGACTGGCATGGACCCCCGTACTCCAAAGGCAGACTTTGTCATGTCTGCCTTTCTACTAGCAGGTCGGACCCACTTTGTTCTTCAGAACTGCCTGAATTGTTGGTGGGATAGATTCTGACTAATCCTGCTGGAAGTAGCATCAGAAGATGCTCCACTGGGCTCAGAAAGGGATGGACAAGGTCAGCAGCAGGACTCAGGCAGGCTGTGGACCAAGAAAATACCCCCCATCACCATTACAGCAGCAGCAGCAGGATGGATCCATGCTTTCATGATGTCCACCACATTCTGAACATCTGAATGCAGCAGCTGAAATGAGGAGAGGCCAGACAATGTTTTTCCCAATCTGCTGTTCAGGATTCCAGATCACCTTCACTGTCCCAGCGGGGGACCTTTATATTGGGGTTTCATCCTCGGCTGCGGCCACAGTTTTGGCTAATTCTCTCAGACACACAAGGAATAACAACAGTTATGAAAATATTAAATAAAGTAAATGAATGACAGGTGTACCTGAAAAAACTGGAATAAAAACAAAAGTAAATGAGGAAGCAGCGAGTTTTGATAGAAGGACAAGTTATCTGTTCCTATTTGTTGTCCAATTCTGGTGACACACCCGGTGTGGTCTCTGCTGATGAAGCCTATCTTCTTCAAGGCTGGATGAGTTGCATGATCACAGATGATGTTCTGTATACGTTGATTGGAACCAATGCTTATTGGCCTTCCTGTTGCCTTTTTATCATCTCCAACCAGTCTACCCAGTCTCCTCTGACCTCTGACATCAACAACTGGATATTTTGTATTTTCAGACCGTTCTCTGGAAACCCTAGAGATGGTTGTGTGTGAAAATCCCAGTAAACACAATCAAAGTCTGTTTAATTCCCTTTCTTCCTCACTCTGATGCTCAGTTTGAACTTCAGGAAGTCATCTTCACCATGTCTATGTAACTGAATGTGTTGAGTTGCTGACACTTTTAACTGCATTACATATTTATGTAAACAAACAGGAGGACCTGATAAAGTGACTGGTGAAAGAAACGGAATCAACAACAAAAACACACACAAACAAAAACACTTTCCGTATTAAGAGTGGAGATTAAAACACCAAATTCCTCAAATCAGAAGCAACACACACCTGGGTGTGGTGTGTTTAACCCAGACTGTGTTGTGATTTTTCTTACAAAACCAGATCTGGGTTGTGTGCCATGATTGTCTGGCTGGGCTCGGTTATTAAACTAGTGCGAGAACGGCTGCAAGGGAGGAAAATATCTCATAAAATATTAAAAAATGTCCATTAGACAAAGGCACATTTCACGTTTGATGCTTCAGTCCGGACAACAAAAACACCATGAGAGTCAAAAGAAAACAGTGAGAGAAGTGCAGATGGTGAGCGTGCATAAATCAAAAAACTTCAAAAAGCACCGCGTTATTAACAGAGCAGACACACTTTTCTTTCCATTAAAACTGCACTGGCTATCGATCCTGTAAGGAGATTTCTATTTAAAAGCGAGTTTCATGTTCTCACAAGCTGCAGTGATGAAATATGAGTGCAACAGTTTACACTGGACCAATCGATGGTGGGAGTTTTGTAGCACAATTAATAGTCTAAATGCAATCCATTATTGATACCCACGCTCAAACAGCTTCAATCCCTTACTCGTTAGACACGATCTCTCACAGCCAGAGAGACAAAATGCTTCAAAAGGCTTAAATGATCAACTTAGGCCCGAACCAGAAATGTTTCAATCCTGAACTTGCCCATCTGCAAAGCAAAGGCACCAAATTATGCAGCGTAAGTAACCAACATGACATACTAGAGTTCGAAGTCAGACGTCTGTATTTTACTAGAAAGTCGGCTGAACTCAGGGTTAGCCGGCAAACCAAATAATTTAGCGCAGAGAGCAGCAGCCGTTCTGTGGGCAGGGAGCTCTCCGTGGTGCTGAACAGACAGACAGCGCTGAACATAGTGGCAGCGCTCTGAGCTGTCCATAAAATATGTAGTGCTGAATTGTAGCAATGGACCGTGTGCACAAAGCATGTCCTCTCTCGGCGGTCGTTGACACCTTGTGACTTATTCTGCAGCTCTTCTTCTGCCCCATTTTTCTGGTTCACTTGTAGAGCTAAACTGGAGAGGCGGTAGGTGGTGACGGCCTGAGGAATCTGCCACAAGCTTTCAGCAACATCAAGGAAGGTCACTGAAATACTGCACACCGAAATGCCGTGACTGAGGGTGGTGGATAGGGAAGATGGAAACAATAATAAATGAAAGATCTGCTGATGTTTACTTAAGCCTCTTTTACACCAGAAATTAACTGGTGCTGGTGTTAGAGCCAGTTCTGATCCGGTTAAACCAGTTCAGACCTGAGTTTGCTGCGTCACTACACCAGGTTCTCCTCTGGTGTTTTGGTATCCATTTCCTGTTGGTATGAAGATGCTGGGTCGATGTTTCAGTCCTTATGTGGCCAGGCAACCCGTTCCCCAATTGCTGACGTGAGCTACTGTACATGAAGAGTTTGTCAACTCTGGCCGAGGAAAGAGTTTGTGCCTGTTTGGAACTGGTTTTGAAAGCCGAGAATCAATACTTAGGAAAGGCAAAGAACTACTACTAAGTCGGACTCTGAACCAGCACTGGAACCAGTTAGGTCAAAAAGGGGCTTTAGATATCACTTGTTGTTATTTCTGACAGAATTTATAAACTTTTTTTCATTAAAATTCAATGAAGTATTTTTAAAAGATTTCAGTATTCTCCACTATGAATATAGTTTGTTTCTAAATAAATATATAAAGCAAGAAAAAATATGTGGTACGTTAAGCATTGCCTTGCACGTTAATCTACTTTCACGAGCCACTTTATCAGGTCCACCTTACTGGTACTTGGTTGGACTCCCTTTTTCCTCCTGTCTTCATTCTTGGTGTTATAAATGCAACAAACTGATGGAAACCTTCCTCAGAGGTTCTGCTCCATATTAACATGACAGCATCAAACAGTTGCTGCATCTATGATGAGAATCTCCTGTTCCACCACATCCCAAAGGTGGAATGTGGGACTGAGATGTGGTGGCTGTGGAAGCCGTTGGACCAGGCCATGCTGGGGCAACAAAATGTGTGTATAGAAATTCCAAATCAACCATCCAACATTAAAGGTAGTTTAAAGACCATTTACAAGTCATGATTTATGATTCTGTAAGTATCCATCTGTTCATTTTGTTTACCACTTAATATAATTCAGTGTCACCAGGAGTTGGAGCCTATATCCCAGCTATTAACAGACGAGAGGCGGGGTACACCCTGGACAGGTCGCCAGTCCATCACAGAGACAGACAACCATTCATACACACACACACACTCACTCCTAGGGAGAATTAGTGACCAATTACCCTATCATTGTATCTTTGGACAGTGGTGAGAGTACCTGGTGAGAATCCACGCATACACAGGGAGAACATGCACACTCAACACAAAAAAAGCCCACACTTCCCCAGCTCAACCAGCAGCCGTCTCTGGCTCAAGCTCAACCTGGGGCTCCAACCAGCGACCTTCTTGCTGTGAGTCTGCACCATTATACTGTGCAGCCCTATTTGGTAAGTAATTGAACAGATTTACCCAAAATAGTGGACAATTAATACATATTTATGTCCAGCCTAACTGGAGTTGGAGACTTTAATGAACACATGCTCTATAAGTTCTGATCTATTATTTACACTGTATCTTTCCCGTTTGTCCAACTTTATAGAAAACAGACATCTACTAAGCAAAGCTGCTCAGTTACAAGATGTATTTGAAATAAAAGTGCAGCCTCCAGCTCTTCAAACTACAATATGTAGTTTGCTTTGCAGCTTTAAGCAAATCAATACAGCTCAGTGTCAACATCCCAGCAATCAGGAATCCCAAAGATTTTCAGAAATAACCTTTTTTTAAACCGCAAAGATTTCCAAAAAGTTTTTTCCCCATATGATCAACAAGAGACCAATTATGCTTTTCAGTGTCATTGACTTGAAGTAAACTGGGGAGGGAGTCGGAGGAGATGGAGATGTACATGTCGGAGAGGAAAACAAAAGACTTTCTCTGCGCATGGACTCGCTCTGAGCCACACAGGTGTGACTAAGTCTTATAGATTCAGGGCTGATGGCGCAGCAGGGTTAGTGGGGAAATAGTGGGTAACTGGAGCAAAGTGCATGGCTTGCAGATAGTGGAATCCTTGGAGGATATGGCTTGGCGAGAGAGTTAGCTTTCCCGATCAATAATACTCAGAAGAAGTTTGATAGGGATTTGGAGGGGCTGACTTTTTATCACGGCATCTGTGTTTTGGGAAACCTATGAGGTCTACTGACTTCCTATCATGTGTCTCTATTTCATTTTTCTCTGGTTTCTCCTTTTTCTTCTCTTTTTGTTTCTCTTGTCAGCCTGCTGTTCCTTTCATTTTACTGGAAAGTGGGCTGCACCACCAAGCTGATTTCTGATTAAACTCTACCAATTTGTACCTCTAGACGGATAGATAAATACTTAATTCGACCTACAAAACATTTGGAAAACATGTCTAGAAGTTTGAATACGTGGAATAATGCGTGCACCATTTCATAAAGGCAAACAACTCTATGTGGCTGCAGAGGAGTGGGAATAACACCATCTGTGATACACACTTCCTGTCCCAAACACTCCACAGCTTGCTGTACACCAGGGGCCGTGTCGGCTCGCAGGGTTATCCCAGGGACTCGCGGATGAGTGGGAGGACCATGTCACCATGCCAGTCCCCGAACACACCAGCCAAATGGTGTGTCACACCAGCCTGGACAGGAGGGAATGCACTGATGAATGTCGGACTGCTCTGTTTGGAAATGGGAGGGTTTGGGGGGGTGGGGGCATACAGAGACTTGGAGAGATAGAAGTGCTAAACCCTCACAATTAGCACCACTGAAGGGAACGGTGGCTCTGATCCCAAAACAATCAGATCTGGGGTTTTTTTTCATCTCTGGACTGAGATCTGAGAGGCTCCAGATTCAGGCAGCGGAATGATGGAGATGCCTCAAAAACCATGAAGAATGAAAACACATAAAGAATGAATATAAAGACAAACAAATGACAAAAGCGACTTTTGAAAAAACATCAAAATGAATCACATTTGTGTTTATCAGATCAATTTCAAAAAGCTAGTAAATCTTTGTTTTTATTTTCAAATCATGAGGTGACACAGATGAAATGAAAGCAAAAACAAGCATTTATAAGCAAAAAACACATTAAAAATATGCACAAATGTCATTATTTAAATGCAAATAAATGCATAAATCACATTGAAGAATAAAGCGTATACACAGTAACACATGAATATACATATAATTATTTTTAGCTTGAATTGTTATCTATATCTATAATTTTCTGTATCTCTTGCTTTATCTTTTTTTAACATTATCCTTTTCTCTTGGACCTCCTGTCATCTTATGTTGGACATTCATTTCAGATATTTTCTGAAGCATAAACACATATTTAACTCGGCATCTGATGTCAGTGCTGTGAATTTAATTTAAACTGCCTTAAATGGATGAACCTTTAAAGCATTCAGGTGCTCCAAAGGTGTTTTTGTAAAAGTTAAAGAAGTCTATTCATGGAGTTGGACATACAGAGACACTATTATCAGGTAAAGTTGTGCTTTTTGTTTGTTTTTCTCATAAATATGTCAGTACTGTCTGACCAAACAAGCAGCGCTGCAACCTCCTGAAATCCATGAGCAGGAAATCCAGCGCTACATGGTAAACAATCGCAAATAATATAGTATGTTGTTAACTTCTGTTAGTAATGGATAGGTCTCAAAATGTTCAACTCATTAGCTTTTCCACAGCCTGGCCCTGTTTTCCTCACAAACCTGTCACTGACATCTTCACCAACACAAGTAAAAGAAAACAAAAAATAGTGAAAGTTATTGTCACATTACTAAAAAATGCAAACTTTCCCCACATTTATCTTAATGAATCTTAATTAGCATGACAGAATGAATTAGCTCAGCCTCTCACTAAAGGATACACAGCGTGAGGCCTTTTCACTAAAGGGAGTTGGAAAGAAGCGATTCTGAGCATGACTGTCACTTCCGATACGTCAGGGTCTTTTCACCGAGGAACTTAGCAAAAACCAGGCCTGACGCAAGTTTCTACTCTGCAAACATAAAACAATAAAGGAAAAAGATTGTTTCACTCCATTTTCCCCTCATTTCTGTCACCCACTGGGATTAAACACATTTTGTTTGCTCCACGTCTTCACAACTAATACAAGGTCTCTTTATCTAGGGCGGGTTTTTAGGTCCACTCTGACTGAAACAAAGCTTCTTCCCCAGAGAAATCCATCACCCCTCTTCTCATGCTATTTCACTATGCTAGCGTAATGATAATAAAGATTCAAGAAGCATTTAAATGCTTTAACCTAAAGACAATAGTATTCAAATGCTTCTTGATTCTTGATGTTTAGCTGGGATGTTCATCCCACAGAACCACGGCCATAACAACTGTAAACCATGTATAATATAACAGCAAGTTTTCTATTAAAGGGGACAAATAATTGTCATTTTCAATTTAAAGTAGTTAGCTTTCCAAAAAGTAGTAAAGTGGCCTGACTACAATAATAAAGATGTAATTTCACACCTGAATAATTTCATTTGCCATTTTTTTTAACCCTTGTGAATTAGTGAACACACTAGGCCAGGGGTGTCCAAAGTCAGTCCTTGAGGGCTACTATCCTGCAGGACAGCGGCCCTCAAGGACCGACTTTGGACCTAACTGTGTTAGGCAAACAGTTTTTAAGCAGAGCAGTGACATTGCTTTGCTGTAGCTGAATAAACCTGAACTAGTCTGAGGTAAGCATAAAGCAGTGTGACAGCAGCAGTAAACGTCCATGACCAGGACATGATCCCAACGACTGAAAACTAAAAAAAGAAAAGAAAAGCAGTCCGCACGGCTTCAGAGTTAGTCAGCAAGTCTGACTAAAGCTACGTGGATGGATGGCTGGACTGAACCAGCTGGAGTGAGATGGAGGGAGGGGAGGATGCTCTGTGACAGAGCTCTTCTTCTCTCCACCATTCCTTCTCCTCCCCCTCCTCCCTTCTTCCCATCATTCTGACACATTTAAACTTCATTTCTCTGCTTTTTAGCCCCTTCAAAACTGGGAAAGTGGCATCCAGAGTGGCAGACTGGCGGGACTGTGACACAGGCGCCATTTGCTCCTGACAAATAGGAAAATAAGAGTGTCAAAAAAAAAAAAAGAGCCCCAAAAGTCGGCGTCAACACAAAAGAAAAGTCTCCTTCAGTGCAGGAAAATGAACAGCTCAACTAAAACGAGAAAGCAACCATTGCTTGAATGTAAAATACACAACTTAGGAAGGATAATGGAGGTAAATGTGATCGAACTGGAGTACTAAATTCATTTTTGAGTTTCTCCTTTTGAATCTGAAAATGGTGACAGCAGTCATCACTCAATGATGCTTCTCTTTCCCTGGCTCATTACAGCAGAGACAATGCTGCTGGGTAATTGTTTGACCCTGCCAGCTCAGCGGATGTCCTTGGCTGCTGAGAGCTCTATGGGAAGGGGGGAAAAAAAAAAAGGTGGTTATTCCGCAGCTCTGTCTGCAAACAGAGTGCCATCATATCGGTGACAACAGAAGCCTGATGAAGGTATGCTGGCTGCACAAACCCAAAGCAGCGCGAGAAGCGGCTCCTTTTAAAAGGAACCATTGTGCAGAGCCAAAAGCCTTTCCTTCTCTGCGATGAGGTGGCTGTCGCCGCTCGCAGGAATAATCACCTGCCGGAGCCGGGTGTTACGGCGGGCGCAGCGGTGGACTTCGCCTCGGCAATCGTGACCCTCATCAAGCCCCTGAGTGCCCCCTGTTGCTCAGGTCATTCATCCCACTCGTAGGGGGACAATCCAGATCCAATTTCAGTCGGTGTGCGGAGCGGGAGGAACAGGTGCACTCTGGGACTGAAAAAGGCCACAATTCAAAGTTGAGATGGAGGGGAATATTCTTTTTTGGGAGGAATTACTCTCTGATAATAGAATAAAGCCCTACGCTCTCTGGGATTGTTGAGATGAGAGAGGAATCTGATTGGATCTTGAGTAGCTGTGTAAAATGTGTAGTGACTGTTTTGTACTTGTAGAATGGAAATTTTATCTAATCTACTTTTCTGATTTCCTTTTACGTTTTGAGTTTGGGTCTAGACTTGTAGAATTTACATTGTTTTTTTTGTCAGACTTGCAGAATGCATCCATGCATTTTCTGCACTCCAGGGTAGTGGGGGTGTTGTAGGCTATCCCAGCAATCACCAGTGAAAATCCAGGGTACATCCTGGACAGGTTGTCATAGGGCCAAAGCTGAATTCATCTCTAGCTTCAAATTTGATTTGTTCCTGTTGTTGTTGTTAAAGTATCATATGTGGAAACGTGTTCACCTTTCAAGACTGGAGAAACAAGTTGCAAAACTTCTGACCCAATCTGAACTCTGTAACCAACATTTGGGGTGGATCCAGTGAAAAAGGAGGGAAGAGGAGATAAAAAGAACTGCGGATGCTCTCCGGGATAAATGACTCACTCGATTCAAATCAGAGTGGGGTACAGTACAAAGTACCACCATATTTCCTCTAATTAGCTTAGCATCCCCTAAAAAACAAAAGTCAAGGATTTCTGGTGGATCAAAAGTGTGTTTAAGGCTCAGCCAGAGCAGTCAGTGAGTAATGGCTGGTAACGTCCAGCGCTTATGTTGGGATGTCGATACTATTGTCTTCTCACACATGCAAGTGTTACGCAAACAAATTGCCAGATTATGCACAACTAGAAATAGTGTGGCTGAGTGATATCCCACATCATAAGGATTAGTTACTAACACCCCCACTTCAATTATGAGCATAAAACTCTTATGTGGGTTTTTGTGTGTGTGTCTGTGTGTCCCATATCCCTGTTATGCAACCTGCTCCATTTGGAAACCCATTTCACAGCTAACTGCATGCCAACATATGGATGGGTGTAAGTGGAAGACAGACACAGCATTGCTGTTCGGAAACAACAAAAGAGTCTGCAACCATTTGGTCTCCAAGGCATAAAAAAGGCCCAAAGAAGAGGGATTCTGCAGGAAAACACGATGCATCACCCGCAGCGGCAAGGTTAAACCAGCGGGCTTCGCCTGGAACGTGCCCTTCCTAATGGGCAGCTAGGTGTGATATTTTTAAATGGGAGACACAGCAGCTGTCTTTGTGCCGGAGTAATTTAGGTTAACCAGCTCCCCGGCAGGTGTTAAACTGCTCCTCACACCTGAAACCTTAATTGGTCCCGAAAAACTCTCAGGCCAAGAGTTTTTGCAGGTGTAGACTGAGTGACCCCTCAGGGACGGCATTTTGAGACGAGACCGGAGAAGCAATAAAGACACTCATATATTCTGGTTTTATTTATCCGTTATTAACACAGAGAGTCTCATCAGCAAACTGCGGCCGTTCTGCAGATAATATCGCTCCAGCCTGTTAAAGGATGAGCAATATGGTAATGCAAATATTTGATATCAACCTCACACTGGGGGCTACAATGAACATCTTCATTAATTCATCGAGCATGGGTGGGTCGGAATATTTTGCTTTAGAGCGTGTGAGAGAAGGCGAAAAAAAAAAAAAAAAAGGAAGAAAAGCCCCTCATTCAAGATTCAAACGCAAGCTCCGCTGAATGGATTCATGACTCAGTCTTTGTGGAAGACGGCGGCGTGCACAGCACACATCCAGGATTGTCAAGTCTCACAACTCCTCCTCAATTAGAAAAGACCAAAGGCAAGTTGTTAAAAAGCACACCGGGCTTTGAACCCGACAATTTTTCTGCCTCTTTATCCCCCCCTCCCTCTGACAGGCTTAATAATAAATGCCCTGCCAGACTAACTAATATTAGTCTCAATCTAGACACTGATATCCCACCGCGGAGACCACACAGGAGGGAGGAGTGTAACCCGATAGGATCAATAGGCCAGAGTTCCATCTTCTCTCTGCGTGCTTCCCCTTCCTCTCCCTCACCCACTGCTTCATGCAGTCGCTCCCACAGCAAAGACCCGCATCCCTTCATCTCTCCTTTCACTCCCACTCTGACTTCTTTAAGGCTCTGCACATCTTCAGCACAGCCAGAGTGGTGTGCACAATGAAAGGACGGGAGATCTTTTTGTTTCTTTACTGCAGGTGGAGGAGTCTGCTACTGTAGTCCCCTAAGCTCCTTTAACCTCTTCTCTCTCCCGGTCGGCGCAGAACGATGGATGAGGGCCAGGCTGGGAGGTAATGAGGCAGATTTCTGTTTGCTGCCATGCAGAGGATTAAAAAAAGATGACCTTCTTGAGTGTTTTCTCTCTAAAATTTGCCCTTTTTAGTGTCTTTGGAGTTAAACTGCAGGGGCAAGGTCAAAGAGAGACTGGGACAACATACCTGTCCTGCCATTTTGGCCCCAGTCGGGCTCACATACAATCATGTACACGACAATATTACCTGTGCAACTTGTTAAAAGCATGCCGTGAGTCAGCAGGAATCAGTGAGAGTAGCATTAATACTTCTAAAAAGTGTCATTTATTGATAAAATTAACATCTAAACTTCAGCACAGTGATGAATATTAGGGCATAAACCATCAGACACAAAAAGGAAATATGAAAAATAGACAAAAGAAATGATAATCAAATGAAAACAGATGTTTTCTCCACCTTGACTGGAGATTTTATAACCTTATGATTCAGTCATGTGCAAAATTATTGGATTTTATGGCAAAGAGGCAAACAGCTGAAAACTATCTTGCAAAGTTTTTATTTCTGTTTTTTGTCCATAAACGTCTACAGAGAAGCTTCCTCAGAAACATTTGGACCCAAAAGTGGTCGACCACTCCAAATGCAGCAGCACACAGGCTGTTAATGTTGATTAATGATGGTTACAAATCATTTTCTCACTTTCAACATTGAAGATCTGGTAGTTAACCACTAAACACAACCAAAAAAGTACTAAACACAACCAGTAAACCACTTAACACAACCAGTTAACCAGTAAACACAACCAGTTAGCAAGCTGTTCTCTTACTGGAAACAATGATGTCATCAACTAATTGAATGTCAGGTAATAATTGATGGTGGTAAAACTGCTGTTTTATTGATTTTTTCATCACTTCATCATAACTTTGTAACCAGCTAGCATGTCCACCGCTAACTGAAACCAATGGATCAGACTTACTGGGTTTAATGGGTCTTTAGTCTGAACAGAACCTCACTGATGTGAAAGCAGCATAGCTTCCAGCAGCTTCTTCCATCATCATCATCATCATCATCTTTATCCACAGCTGTCAAACAGCTGATGTCAATCATCTGTGGAGATTGGCAGCATCTTTTTCTTTTTTTTAAAGAGGGAGCTCTTTGCCTCTGTTTTCTCTCCTCGGTCTGACGGGCCGCTGCATCCACTGGTACAGAACTGGAAAGAGGTTAAAGCATCTTACTGGTTCAGCCTGCTGTCAGCGAAGACAAGAACCAATGGGAAGCTGATCAATGTGTTTCATGGGGGGTCCGGAAAGAAAGTTCTGTTCTGACTATGTGGATGAATGAATTAGTAAAAAACAGAAACCACAGAAAGGGGGGTGACTCAGCATAAAGGCCCATTTATGCTCGACGCAAATGACGGATACGCACACGCACGGAAGGTTTCGTCCGTCTTCTGCGTCAATTTCGTGCGTTTTTGGTGCGTTTTCAGGTTCCTTGTGCATCCGT
>JAVQJG010101826.1:0-15955 GCA_036024015.1 Craterocephalus amniculus
GGGTTGCCCCCCCCCAAAAGTTGTTGTTGGGCGCCCAATCGTAGACAAACTCCAGCAGTTGAGGGTGGGTTTGGGGGGGTTGTGGGGTGGGATGTGTAGGAGGGGGAGAAACAACAGGAAAAACAAAAGAAACAGAACAAGTGAGGAAAAAAGCGAAACGCAGCCAAGTGAATAGTGGTGTTGATGTAAAGTAGACAGAGGGAGAAATATACAGCCGGTCATAAAAGGGAGAGTTAAATAAGGAATGAAAATAAAAGGAGGAGGGATGAAGGAAAAGAAGAGGGAGGGAGATGAGGGGGGTGGAGAAAAGGATGCAGGTAGTGGGATTCAGGTTTTTCAGTCAGAGAAAGGAGTGTGAAGGGAGATGAGAGATGACAGAAAGCAGCCTAATAATCACCTTGGGGGGCGGGGGTTGAGGGGGGGATGATGGTGGACAAAAAGTTGCTAAAAGTGGCAGATTTAGATACAATACCAATATTTACACCCTCTGACTCTGACGTAAATGTCTGCCGATTCAGAGGAACCTACACTTTAATTTCCACACTGGCAATTGCGTGTACACACACAAAGTAACATAGATAAGATACAACCCACATTCACCTGTGAGTGTTGCACACCGGGGTCATGTTGAAAGAAATCAGTGGAAACTGAACTGACTAGAACAACATACTGCAGGACTGAAACTGTCTGATTTGACGAATCAGCTTTAATCATGTACCATAAAAAAGAAGCAAAAATAAAACAAAAAAAAGCACAACACGAAGTGCTGAAATATTGAAAATAAATAAGAAAAACAACAAAAAGAAGCAATAATAATATAAAACCCTACCACAGATTAGTGCGTGCCTCCCACCCAACTCTAAAGCAATGAGGGAATTTCTTTTGGACAAAGAACTTGAAGCAATGCTGTTATAAATACATCTAATACATCTTACAGATTTGAAAAGAGGAAACACCAAAAACAGAAACAAAATCTTAAAAGGTTCTAAAATAAAAGTCCTCAAATAATTCAATTATAAGGGTACTGCAATATTTACTAAAAAGTAAATGAATATAAAATAAAATAATTTTAAATCCTAAAAAATATTACATAAGATAAGTAGTTAAAAATACATTCAAACTAAAGGAAAATAGCAACAGGAAAAACAAAAAATAAACAAAAGTGAAAACTGGCCATGCTTACATATAAACTGACAAATAAATACATTAATACAATTAAATTTGAAGCAGAATAAAAACTAAGACTTCGATTTGCTTTTAAAAAAAAAAAATCTCATCACTGTGGTTGCCCTGAGGCCTTGCTTTACAGATGTGGCTCTTAATCATGGGTTTTAGTTCTTATTTTGAGTATAACTAAAAGGGCTTTTCAACAAAACCTAACATTTATGGAAGTTTGATGAGTTCAAAGAAAACAATTATCAGCTGCCAAAAAATTTAGAACGAATATTTTCAACCACAAGACCTAAAACAAAACAACAAAACAGACCAGAACCATCAAATACGGCTTCACATTTAAATGATGACTGAAAAACGCATCTAGACTGAAAGACAGAAAGCATATAGCTTTTTCTCCCATGAATCATACTGGAAACCAGCAAGTCTACCATTTAAGAGCAGAGAGAGCTCATGGAGCATGCATGACTAGAATAGCCATCTGACACATGTGTCTATAACATGAGAGGGGAGAGGATCATCTAGAACAGGCATAGGTAGCCCTGCTCCTTGAGACCCACAGTCCTGCAGGTTTAGACATTTCCCTGCTATCACACCTATGGACCCGATAGCCTACCAAGCTCTGCACACTGACACATTTTACAAAGGTCTGTTGAAAAAGAGAAAAACATAGTTCAGTGGCCATCCAGGACCTAAGCTGCCCATCCCTGATCTGAAAGAAACCCCAATCACCGACAAAGTGACCAACCTCATCCTATGGTCTTCACCCTGAAGGCCTCCACATGAAGCTGTGAAGGTCTCTTTGAAGGACGCCAGATGATCAGCGTTAACAGCCATGGAGTGCCGACAATGTCATGTCCATGCTTACTACATCGTTCAGTTAATGCCCTGTCAATCAAACTGAGACGGCTCTGAAGGCCCCACCACAGTGATTGATGCTTCAATTAACAACCCCGCTCTGACCTCCAGAATTGTTCATTTGAAATTGTAATTAAGCAATTAGGGTCAATTAAGAAACAGAGACTGCTGAATGAAAGTCAGAAGACAATTTGAGAGAGTGAGAGAGAGAGACGGAGTGTCCAAATTAAACCTCTCTAAGAGACATGAAAGCCCCATCTTGCTGCAGAAACTCCAGCAAACTCTCAACTTGTGGTGAACTTGCAGTGACGGCAAACAGTTTAGTGTAAAACCTAGAAGGTCAAACAAATGAATTTTGTCAGACAAGTACTTATCTGCTGCATATTAATTAGAGCGGGGTGCGGGGGTGCAGTGGGGGCCATAAATGGTGAGCTTATCTTTACACAGAGAGGAAAAGGAGCTGATTGAAGCAGGATTACAAGCTCCTGAATAAAGCTTTTGGCATCAGCAGCATAGCCAGGAAAAAGGGGCCTGTTCTGCCTGTGTAATGCATAATATACAATCTTAAAATGATAGTCAGTCCGATCACTTCCATAGGAAGAGTGCTAAATACATCTGGGCTTTATAAAGGGTAAAGAACTGCTTGTGGTCTGTCTCTGTCGTTCCTGCTGCTACACCAGTTATATTTGATGGTTGCTAATTGTACATAAAGTGCTAATAACAGAATCTGCCTTTGATTACAAGTAGAAACAGATAAAAGCTAACTTCTATTGATAATTAACTCGTTGAAACAACACTTGCTTCTGAAAAGAGCCATAATCAGCTGCTTTGCATTTAGTTTAGTCCTGTTATTATAAGCATGATGGTAAATCAGATTTTTTATTTCTATTTTTAGTCCCCTGTGGGTTCAATGAAAAGACTAAACAGCATTAGTGATGACGGAAATGTTTAATCTTTTTCAATCTAATGAAAGTGAACTTCTGATACCATAAAAATGCACTACAAAACTGTTGCCACTATTTCAGTGGCATTTCTCTAAATCAAAGGCTAACCCTGGATCCATCTTGCATCCTACCTAGTGTTGGCAATTGTTTGAATTTCAACGATTTCGACTCAGATTCCTTGTTTCTATTCAGGTACCTAGCGATTCTCAATTCCAATTCTTTTAAGAGGCAGTGCCAAAAACCAGAGGTCTTTCTGGATGAAATAGCCAGAATAGTTTTTTTTTAACTTAAAGAATTTCTCACAGGGCTGTTTTAGCTTACTATATATTTATCAAATTTATAAACGTGAATAAAAATATATCAGGTTGATTGTCTATGGAAGAATACGCTGGCAAATGATGGCTGGGTCTTTGCATTTGAGTTGATCCACTGTTTCGGGTTGATATAACTTGTTACGTGCCTCATTGTTAATACCATTTTAGTGTTTTTCTTACTGGATTAGAACTGGAGTGTGGTGCTAGGCTGAGGGTTGGAGTAGGTGGAAGAAGCACCAAAGGAAGAGGGACACGCAGAAAGCTGGCACAGTGCCTAAAAAACAGGGCACTGTTATTTGTACACAAAGAACCCAGGAGGACTGATAGCGTTTTACTCGCAAACTTACGTGCATGATGTATTTTTAGATTGTTGCAAGTAGATGACTTGCTGTCATATTTATTAGGTCAAACACTCCCAGTGGATTCTTCTTTGTTGGTGTTTGGTGGAGTTTACACTGAAACTAGAAATTAAAGTTTAAAAAAATTTAACGATTCCGGGAAAATCATTGAGTTAGACCAGATTCCAGTGGATGCCTACCCTATTTCTTTCTGAAGAAATGTTATCCTGACTCTTGTATTATCCTTTGCTCAGTCTGTATTTTGTTTCCCCTCTTCCTCCAATAATGTCTTGCGTTCCTTTGCTGAATCCGCCATGGGGTGCATTCAAAGCAATGTGTTTAAATCTGTTTGCCAAGCTGCGATTCGTGCTTGGCAAAGCAACTGCAACGTCAAGCAGCCTCCCGGACGAAAAAGTTGTATAATCTGTTCTCAGCCTTGGCATGCTGCTGGGCCGCAACAGCTCTAGGAACGCACAACGCACATGCTAGACGTCAATATGCCAATGAACGAGTCCAGAATCTTTCAAAGGTTGAAAATTTACATAGTGTGTCTTTAATATAGCTGAACTTTTGTTTGATTTGGTATGCATGGATCTGTGAATATATATTTATTGATTCCTATTTTTTAATCTCCACTCCGTCTTCAGCTTCACCTTGAATATACTCATTCAAGGTGAAGCTGTAAAACACTGTAAAACGTCTTTATGATACACAAGGGCAAACGAGATGTTCATGAGACTTGGTCATTTTTTTTGAAGGGTAGAGTATTTAACGTTTAACTCTTTTCAGCACTAAAAATGTAACAGCATTATAACTATGTTCATAGTTTTTAGATAACTACGAAATAAAAAACTTCTGCTGTGTTGATTATGTTAGATTACCTCAGTCTGCAGTCCCTCTCTTCAAACTGATGTTCTTGGGCCTATTAAGTCTGAAACCCAACTTTCTGAATATGTTTCTGAGACTGCCGTCAGTACGTTCAAATTTTCAGACAGAAATGTTCAGGTACATTCATGTTGCTAATAATGTAAAGACGGTGGAATAAAACTGTGTTAAGAAAGCGAAAAACCTGATTTCCTTGGAAATGGACTTTGAAATAACACTGTTTAGCTGCTAAGCTCATTCACAGCACGCAGGGTTATATTTTTTCAAAATTCATTTTTTCATAGTTCACATGATCAAACAGTTTGCCTCACTTTAAATGTTAAACCAGCAATTTCATCTTGAAGACGAATTAGTCAGTGTGCTGAGTGAATATGATGCTTTCTTGGATTACAGGTTTGGTTGTGGTTGCTACTAATAATAAACCATGATGCTAATGTGATGCACCAGAGGGTTCGTTCCAAAGAAAAGACTTGAAAAGCCATCCTTGAACTTTGCTTGTGCAATAGCATGAATTTTAACCCTTTGAGCCCTGTGCTTATTTTTGACTCATGATAAAATTCATATTTCTCTGCAACCACAAGGTTTATTTGCGTACTTCTGAGAGACACGGTAAAGCTAGATTTGTTAAGATGTTGTGTTAACAGTATGTGTTAATGAGGATGGGACACAGTATAAATGAAAAAGTTTTCAGTGTCACCTAGAAAAGGAACAATCACTTTCAAGATATCCTGGTCATTGTGCCATCAAGCTAGTTCAAAATACAGTTTCGATGTCAAAAAGTTATGGAGTGCATCTTTAAGTACTTAGAAGCACTTACTGTTTGATTTGCAGAAAAAAAAATACAGAGTGCTCTCAGATTGTAGAATCAGGGGAGTTCTGACGCATTTTAAATGACATTAAAATTATCCAGGTATTTCTTTACTTAACAAAATATATTTTTTTTTTATTGTTGCTCCACATCTTTTCTAGCCATTGTGCCCTGCAGCTGCTGTGCAAACTGCTCCAGGAGCCATATCAGACTTTTTGGTTGGGTTAATGCTGGATATTACTTTCGTTTACTGCAGGATTAGACGGGCAGAATTTTAAGTCACAGCTGTCAGTGGTAGGATACGCTGGGCAGCTGCCGTGCATACTTAGAACTGATAAATGACACATCGACGCTCACATCTTTCTAAGCTTTTTTTTGTTTACTGTCAGGATATGTGGTCTGCACACAGCTGCTATCACCGGTTGCTGATTTGTCTGGACACCAGCGAACTTTCCACAAACACACAGTTCAAAACCTTTGTAAGAATGAATTAGCCAGCTATCATAATCATGCAGCATGTAGTAACCTCACAGCGTAGCTTCTTGAATGGATGAGAAAATGAATGCAGAATGAAATGCTGCAGCACTCTTTCTTTCATTCATTGCACTTATCGACAAAAACCCCAAAGCTTGAGACACGCTGTTTCTAATAGTTGCGCAGCCTTTTTATTAGATATTTCAATGCTGTCAACTGGTAATAGCTTGCACAAATACAGAAGTAATAAGCTCCTTAGAAATGCAATTTTGCAGTCTACACAACACCTAGACTTAAATGATCGATTCAGGTAGTTTCCTCAAAAAAAGGAGAGGAAAAAATTCATCATAATAACAAATTTTCACTGTAAAACTCTAACCAATATTTAATCTGTTAGAGAAGCCACTTCAGGTCAAAAGGGCCTGAGGTCAGTGACCCTATAAGGATGTAGCAGTGACAGAACATGCCAGATGGCACGACCTGCTTCAAGGATCAGAGTAAATGACAAAAAACTCTGCCTCCGTCTGTCTCCATTTATCTGATTTTCTCCCTCTCCCTCTCCCTCGCCCCCCCAGCCTGTACGGTGCTCTCAAACTGATGGTGGTATTTGTCTGTTTATGAACACAGAGGTGACTTGTAATCAGGCTGAACGGGCACAGGCAGCCCTCTGCTTCGGGTCTGTTAGTGACACATAAGCTGCCACATCTGTTTGGGGGGCTTGCCAGGAGAAGAAGAGAGACAGAAGAGAAACAGGGAGATAGGTAGCAAAAGGGCGATGTGAAAAGAAAAGACAGCAAAAGAAGGTAAGAGATAAATGGAAAAATGGGGGGAAAAATAACAATATATAGACAAGTTAAAAGCTTTTCAAATAAGTAGAGAAAACAACATAAGATTGCCAGAGTCAGAGAGCGTCATCTGTATCTTCCTGTGAAAAGCAGACAAATCAGCTTCCAACAGAGAACAAATAAAGTGAGGGATGATGGAGGGATTTAAACGATGCAGGGATGATGGGGAAAAATTGGCCGTAAATCTCAGAAATGGATCAGAAATGCTTGGATGACACTAGAGGACATTTTAACACACACACAGAGCAAAAAGAGGGAGAATACAGCGAGGAAGAGAGAAAGGAAAAAATACCAACACACTTCTCACATAAGGCAAATCTAACCGATGAGCAACAAAGACAGAGATGGAGGGAGAGCATAGAGCAGCACTGAAGGAGTCACAAACAGAGGACATTAGGAAGGATTTCACGGTGCAGAATCCATCTAGGTGCTGTGACAGGACCTAATACATTAGGTTCAGATAGAAAATTAATTTTCTAATATTAAAAAGGTCAAAAATAAGCCAAGGCAACAATGACCTCTTTGTCGTCCTCAACAAATTATCCAAAATGGCAGTGTCAGGCTGCTGGGGATACATTTGCCAGTGATGAATGCTTCTGGTAATCAGCCAATCAAAATGAATTCTTTTTCTGCTTTTGATAAATGAGCTGGAAAAACAGCGCTTTAGGAAGGAGATGGGTCCATTTGTTTCTTCGCTCTCCTTTCCTTTTTTTTCCACCAGCCTCTCCATTTCTCTCTTTTCAAAACAAACAACAGGGTGGCTTGGGAACAGATTATAGCTCCTTGCATCACTGACTCTTTTAGCCATTTTCCCTGCTGACCAATGTTCAGCTACAGATGGTAAATGATGGAATTTTATGAAACAGTTTAAGCAAGTTTGCCTTCAGATAGATTGTGAGAAAGTTTACAGACTACTTCTGAGCAAATACTTAGTTTCCCTTTACATGGTGGCTACGTGATCAAACCAATATGTCAATACTACAAAAATCAAAAGTCTACTCTTGATGCAACAACATTAAATATCATTGGTTATTCTAAGACAAGGATATCTACTTTTAGCTCATGACACTGGAAGAAGTGTGGTAAACATACAAAGTGTTGTTTGGTGTCAGTGATACAACACACCAGCTGCTGCAATGCTTGACATGAGAAACAAATGCTGCCTTTAGGGCAACAAAGTCCACAAAAGGAGGCAGTCAGAGATTTTTCTGTCTCCATGTACCTACACTAAGCCTCCATGATTGTTGAGTTAAATTTATATTCAAAACTGATTTAGTGAAGGCAACAAAACGGGTTTGTGTATCAAAATGATCCAGATAAAACTGTTAACCATATCTTGTTGTTACGTTAGACTAAACCCATCTGTCTGTGATCTCCTCCACAACCAGGTGCCTCCCTTTCAAAATTTTAGAGCATGCTCAGTTTGGATAAGACCTCAGGGAAGACCAAGGTCAGGTTGGTAGAGATTATATATTTTTTAATAGGATGGGAGTGGCCCGGGGATGCCCCTAGTAGAGTTGGAAAGTGTCATTTGGGAGACAGTTTCTGTGTTTCCCTCCAGAACCTCTGTGACCCAACTGAGCAGAGGAAAACAGACGGATGGACTTTGAAATTCTTTCAAACAGTAATAAAAACACCTCTCTGTATTTACAGGCTTGTAAATGTGCTCCAAGCGAGTTCATTGATTTATGCCTCCGATTTAAAATGACATTTCTTATTTAGGTTAGAGTTT
The DNA here is from genome assembly GCA_036024015.1 of Craterocephalus amniculus. Taxonomy (NCBI): domain Eukaryota; kingdom Metazoa; phylum Chordata; class Actinopteri; order Atheriniformes; family Atherinidae; genus Craterocephalus; species Craterocephalus amniculus. The sequence continues at coordinate 8,372 of JAVQJG010101826.1, forward strand.
GCTTTAATACCGTTGAGAACAAATATCATGAGCAGTGTTGAAATTCTATGAAAAAAAAAGTCCAATAAAAGTTTCCATCTGATAATAAAACACGGTTTATATTTCTTCTGCGACAAGCTTTGATCTAAATAACACTTGTCTGGGAACTCCCAGCCATTTACTGAAGCAATGGTAAGAAAAAACGGCTGAATTTACACTATTGGGGAGAAAGTAAGATGTCTGTTACACAAATGGTATCAAACTGACAAAACTCGCGTGGATCAGAGGCCAAAGTGAGACTGAATTATGATGATTATGCAAAGACCTGCAGGACTTTAAAAATGTCATGGCAAAATCTTAGGGTTAGCTTTTTGCTTACAATCCACAGCAACTCTAAACTGTAATTTTCAATCATTTCACATAAAGTACATCAAATACGCTCATGTTGCACACAAGATTTGTTGCTCATAGTAATGTACCTATTAAAAAAGAGTTGATAACACACTGACTTATATGTTTTATCACCCAAATAATTTAGTGAATGCACTGGAATGCAGTAGTATCTAAATACTGTAGAACATTTTTACAATATTGTTGGAATTTGTGACCAAAATATTTGAATCAGATTAAAAAAACATGCTTAAAATATACATATATAACATACAAGGATATATTTTTACCAATGAATTCATGTAAAGGCTCTCAGATTTAGGTTTTAAACAGTATTGTGCAGAAGTCTTTGTGTACAGCCAGGATAAAGGGAAATGTTTGCAGTTGTTTTCTATACAGCACAAACAAAAAAAGAGTGGATGAAGGCTTCTGCGCCGTACTTACATTCAGCTAAACAAATTTGTTTTCTTGTAATCTGTCACATTTTCACATCCACCAACTGGCTCTGTGTGAGATATTTTGGAAACAGTAATAAACAGATGCAGTCACAACAATTTACTTCAGCTGCTGGTAGTTCTGTCAGAGAAACAAGATAAAAGATGATATTTCTTAACAACTGCCCTCTTTGCATAAGCTCTGCTCCTCTGACTCGCTTTACACATTCTGTGTTTATTAGCAGGAACACACACACACACACACACACACACACACACACTCAAACTGTTTAGTGGTGGTATAATTACTCTTTAAAATCAGATGTCAGGATGACTCAAGACTTACACTCTCACCAAATATGCACATCTGTTTGTACATAGTTGTGCACAACCTCTCAAGAAATCCTTTATTTCTTGCAATTCTACCCAACATAACACAGCGTGTAACCGGAGTGTTTTATGCGCTTTACCCTCAAACAAACTCTAGATTATTCAGGAGATGATGTTTTCATTTTAAACCTGTGCAAATGTTCTGTAACCTGGTTAAAATGAGGCAGCTAGCTGAGGTGCTGGACAAGTGTGGAAAAGACAACAAAAAGTCACCACCAGCAGAGAGCAACGGCAAGTTTGTCACAGAAAGTGGAGAACAAAAATAAATCCGGCTAAAAGAAGCCCCTCGGCTCTTTTCCCCTGGCCAGGAGTGTGACATGAAGGTTGACCCCGACAGGCAACTCCAGTTCCCTACAGAGATCCCCACCACATCCCTCTGTCCAGACATTGTTGTCTAGTCCAGCAGTGCAAGGTTGGCACGCCTCACTGAACTCATAATCCCACACGAGGAATGGACGGAGGCTGCCTTTGAGCAGGAGAGGGCCAAACACGCCGAGCTGGGCCGGAGGACGACCATCTACCCTGTTGACGTGTGATGTCGAGGCTTTGTGGGCCTGTCAGTGATGCTTCTTTAGGGACACAGGGGTGAAAAGTGGAAAGCTGAAGAAAGCTGTGAAAGAACTGGGAGAGGAGGCAGAAAGAGGCAGCTATTGGCTCTGGCAGGGGAGAGAAGACAGGCTGTGAAAGAACAGCTAACCCCAACAACAGCAGCAGCAGGTACAGTAACGCCTATCAGCTGCAGGGAGTGACAGGGAGACGTCTGCGCAGATTAAAGGCGTCGAAGAACGGTGGTTCCTGGCTGATGACCCTGCGGCTAACCCCATGGGCACTGGAGGAGGTGCCGCAGGCAGAGATTTGTTTTTTCCACTTACCTGTACGTTAAATGCAAAGCACAACTTAATTCCTGTTAGCAATGAGACATGGAAACATTCTCATCCAGCTGAAACCAAAGGATGGAAACTTTTAACTGTAGGTGATAATAAAACAATGTTTTTAAATTAATGTCTGAATTCCGATGCCAGAGTTTATTGTTAGCTGGAAAAAAAGGAAAAGTACCAGTGAGGACCAGTTCATTGCAATTTGTTTTAATACCTGTGTGACTGCTTTCCAGGTAATCTATGTGTGAGATTTCTAAATATATTCTCGGGCACAAGGACTATTTGGCCCCTGAGATGGTCCCGGGTGTACCTGCCTCTCGCCTGCTAATTGCTGGAATAAGCTCTAGCCTCCTGCGATCCTGAATTGGACTAAGCGGTACAGAAAATGAATGAATCAAAAGGTCATATTTTTCACCTTCTTTACAGAAAATGATCATGATCACTGAGCGAAGGATTGCATGATGTTGCTGATTAATTACAATTCCTCTTTTGTTACTTAGTGCCAAGATTTTAGAACAATCTACAACATTTGACCTTTTGGCGCCTTTTTAAATGCCAGAAAGTCATCCATTGTTAAACCACTGCTGTCCCTTTTTGGTAATTCACACAAAAAGACAGGTCTAACACACAGACAGCTTCCCCTTTGTTATTTCATCCTTTAGCACCTCAGAGGTACATCAGCAGTGGAACAACCTCCACCTCTGGACTTTCGAACTATGACCCAATGTGCAACATGAGGACATCTGTCCCGGTGTGAAAAAGGGCCATTGTGCGACGTAGTTACGGAAGCTCCAAACTCTTTTATCTTTCAAGCTATTAAACTATATTACTTTAGATTCATGCACAACTGTAGGGTATGTTGTGAAAAATAAAAAGACATATCATGATAGTATTTTGATTCTAAACAAATAACCACACAGTTAGAAGCTAATAGATGGACTACATTTGGAGCTGTAGCTTAGCCCCACCGTTCTGCTGTGGATTCTACTGATCTCCTGCTAATGGAGTCCTCCAGCAGAGCCCTCCAACCCTGGTAGCCTCATTAGACTCTATGCCCACTGTGTGAGATGAACATGTATGGGAGGGAAGGGGGAGCAGCAACACACGGGCTTCTTGCTGCAGAACTGGCATTGAGACAGGCATCTGGGAGCCCCAGACATGAGTAGTCTGTCTGATGGGATTAACTGGCTGTGGCAGGAGAGAAACAGAAGAGGGGAGGTTGCCCAAGCTCCTAAATTAACTCCGCAAGACGGAAGGCAATCATAAAGGAGAAGAGGGGGCAGCAGCAGGACAAGTGCTGGTGGGGTGGTTGTCAACAGCGTATGAGAGGGAATTGAAGATATCTGATCAGCCGGAGTGGACTTAGGACGCATCTGGTCCAAACTGTGCTGACTGGGGGCTGCATTTGCTTAGTGAAAGAAGTCAAATTCACAGTGATTAAAAGTCTGCTGTCTATTAAGACTGCATGTGTGAGAATGTGCAGCAATGACAACGAGCCTGATTTTTTCTTCTTACATGTGAACTTTGTTACTTGCTTCATTTCAGTTGTTTTCAAAAGCAGAATGGATTAAATTCAGCTTCATTCTATGAGAAATGAGTAGAAACTGATGAAGTCTGAAGTGGAAACATGACTTTTAGGATGTTCTTGGTTTGCTTGTTACTTCGAGTGACATCATTCGTCTTATCATTCGTTAGATTTTTCCATCAACAACTTGATAGGGGCTGAATGACAAGATTGAAATGTACTACAATAAATAAAAATGTATTTGGACAAGTACCCTATTAAGAGAACGGGTCATGATTTTTTTTTTAAAATTTGAACATTTTATCCCTATAAAGCCAAATGTATCATATTTGATCCATATGTTTCTGAGACATTTCGCATCACTTAGTAAATACAATATGAAACTACAATATCTTCTTCCCCCTTATGGATGCCAGGAAGCAGAAGACTGCACTATATTTATTTTGACTTGTGAGGTGGTAATGAATGGTAGATACAGCCCCCCAGAAATTCTTACACATTTTGTTAAAGGGTTAAATAAGTACCTAAGATTTGAAAAATTAGACCTTTTTTCGCCAGTTTTTCTTGATTTGGGCTTTAAAGCGTTGACTATTGTCTTGATATACAGTATGTCGGATTCAGTATGTCAAACTCTTAGCCAACTTCCAGAAAAAAACAAAACAAACAAAAAACATCAGAAGATCACTTCACTATTGCCAGAATCTGGGAAAAGTATGAGATTAGATGCTAATGGACTACAAATATAAGAAACATGCATGGAAGAAATTAGACTACCATGGGGTCCATTGCAGACACTGCTGGGTAAAGCTGTCATAAGTCTGTAAAAGATGAGTTTGGCCAGTGATATGAGAGAGTGAGAGAGTGCTGCTGTGTGACCAAAACCATGCCAGTGGCATACTGCAGAAAACCTTGGAAAAAAGTAACAGGGTGTGTTCAGCACAGTGATAGCAACATGGTGTTAGCCACGATGAGTATTCTGAGGAATTCCCAAATAATTCACTGTGATTTCTTTTCCATTTTCCGTTGAAAAACCCGTCTGTAACAAGTATGGAGCTGACAGATGGAAAAGATGATGTGAAAAACACACCAGATTCTCTAACTTAAAGTTATCCTTTAATTTATGTATTGCTGCATCTCTATTTGTGTGTGTTATCTGTGTATGTGGCCGTATTTGGCTGAGAATGTGTTACTGTGTGTGTGTGTGTGTGAATGACAGGCATGAGTGGATCACCCTGCCATGACAGAGTCTATCGATCAGTGTGTCAGCATCAGGGGAAAAGGTTAATCTGCCCGATGCCAGCTCCGCACCTCACCACATCTCTGGCCTGCCCTGCATCCCTCCGCAGCCTGCTCCCTCTCTTATCAGGATTAGAGAAGTGTACAAAAGGGCAGAGTATTCCCAGGACACACACTGACCTTCAGTAATCCTACCAACCTGACACTGCTTATAATTAACATCAGGAACAAAGAGGGAAAAATCCCTCGCCTGCCTGTGTAGCATTCCTCAGACGGAAAGACTAAAACTAGAGAGAGAAAGAGTTACAGAGTTTTAGACGGAAAGCGTCGAGTCTTGCTTCACTAATATGTTTTGAATGTCCAGGAGAGTCTAGCTGACATTCTGGAGGTGCTGACAGGCCTCTCTATGCTCCCCGGTGCAAACGCCCTAAACACAGATTGCAGAAACATGCTGAACCAAGCAGAGAGAAAGAAAACTCTTCTTGGGACCGGTGGATACTTCTGTGTTTCAGGAATGTTCAGCAAGGAGTAGAGCTCACGTGTGTGAGTGTGTTTGTGTATGTTCACCGGGTCTTGGTCCATCTGCACTATGAGCTGTTTAACAGCGTGCAGCGTGGGGTGTGCCCATGGAGAGGGATCCTGCCAGTGGCGATTCAGGTCGAAGCCCATCAGAGAGCACCTGTGTACATCCACACACATAAAATACACACAGAAGTAGAGTCAGTGACAAAAAACTAAATCGATAAAGCCAAACATGAAACATCTGATATACATTTTGTTCCACTTTATGGTAAAAACTTTGCTCAAAACAAAGTTGTACACAATATGATACTTGTCTTCTGCCCCATAATGGATACCAGCAAACAGAAGGTAATACTACAATAATTTTGACATATGACACATCTAAGAAAATCTTTATCAATGTTTTTTTTCCACATTTTCTTAAAGGGCCAAAAACTTTACATTCAAAACATTTGACTTTTCCCCCCATTTTTCTTGGGTTGGGTTTTAAAGGATTAAAAATACTGAAGCAAAGTCTTAAAGACCAGATTTGAACTTTTTGAACTCAAGAGGTGCAATAGATCATGTCTGGAGCAATAGCAATTAGTTCCTGATTTGTTTGCTTTTACTGTATGCAAGCATTTCCTGCCAGTAACTTCATGAACTTCCATCAATAGGTCAGCAAGAATACACATCAATGTGCCAATGAAGGCAAACGAAGGGAAAAAAAGACAGCTATTGGAAAATGATTACCATAAATACATGTAAAAACTCTTTAAAGGAAAAATATGCCTGGAGTGTTTAAATGAGAAGCTGGTTCATTAGACTCTTGGTATTAATTCTTTATTTGGATTCCTGGGAGGAGCTATGTCTGCTCTAGTGATGTGCACATTTACACCGAGGGCACTACAGGTTGCAAACATGGATCTACACCTGCTTATCTCTAAAAGAAGATCAAACACACTTGATAAAGGGATTACTGCGGTAAAAAAAAAAAAAAAAAAGATCCCTTCTAACTTTACGTAACAGATGGTAGATTCATGGGAATGAAAAGGAGGAACACAGGAGTCGGTTAATGTGTGAGTAAAGGTCCGACTGAGCTGAGGCATGGATGTGGTGGTGTGGGGCCAAAGGGGCGCCCCCGCCTACAGCAGCCCCCCAACTGCCATAATGGGATGTTTACAGGCTGATCACCCTGTTTTCTGTCATGTATATCTCTGACATTCATTGAAGTTTCTGGTAATTCCACAGATGTTACTGTTACCCTGAAACCGCAGGCCAACTACGAGAGCAGCCATCCATGAACAGAATTCTCATCCCAGGTTAACTACCATTGATTATTTCCTCTGCAGGCTCCATTCTGCTCTCCACACTATCCTACAGAGTCGGCTGAGGTACTGTATACATCTCCTGGTGTTTTTTTTCAATGTGTTTGCATGTATGATTGGTGAGGAGAGGACTGTCACTTTTCACCTTCTGTCAATATGAAGCTTATCACCACTCGATGTGAAAGCTAACTAATGAGGACACGCTATTTAAAGTCAATAATAAATACTACGGAGACGGTGGCTGTTCGGGAGCAGCTGAGAGTCCCAAAGATGTATTTTTGAAGCAAACAAGCAGCACCACAAGATGGCATTCACAAGTGCAGAGGGAGCATGCTGTCGATGCTTATCTCACTAAGCATTAGTATTCTGGGGGCTGAGCCTATTAAGTAAAAGGCAATTATGAAAAAGGGGAAGAGAAGAGAAGAGAGGAGGATACCCACAGAGCTGCAGCAACAGTGTGAAAGGCAGAAAGGAGGAGAGGATGGACAGAGAGCCGGCAGAGAGAACAGCCTAAAGCCAAACACTGTGTTCTAACAAACACACTGCTGTTAGCTGTATGAATTCATTAAGCTCCCTAAAAGTGGATTTAAGAGGATGTAATCCCACATAAATGACTGAATTGTATTTAAGGAATGGATGCATTCAGATTAAGGATCCAAACATGCATGACGGTGTACCTGTAGTTGCCCAGGTAGACTCCATCAGGATTCAGCATGGGGACAACCTTGAAGATCACATGATCTCGCAGGATCTGAGCAACTGGATGTTGGCTCACCAGGAAGTCAATCACACCTATCACAACCGCACGGACACACACACACACACACACACACACACACACACACACACACACACACACACACACACACACACACACACACACACACACACACACACACACACACACACACACACACACACAG
>JAVQJG010101834.1:0-15760 GCA_036024015.1 Craterocephalus amniculus
ATCTATCTATCTATCTATCTATCATCTACACTTTCTTTCAGACCTACATTCATTCATGAATGACATTCTTTGTTATTCCTCCCAACCCTCCCTCCCGGTTATTTATACTCACCGATGAATCATATGTTGTCATGGATGTCACGCCTGCGCAGTAGACAGTGTGAAAATCTGAATCATCGGTGGAAAGTAAGGGAGGGAGAGCGTGTTGACTGTAGAGTGATGGGACCCGGCTGAGGAAACAGCACCGAGTGATCACTCTCCGAGCTGGTAATGACAGGTAAATACATTGTTTTCTGTCATTAGTGTAGTGTATGTTTATAGGATGCTAATTATGTTATTCGAACCGAGTAGGATTGTTGCTTTTGCAAGTATAATCTGTGTGTGCCCTCAGTGTCATCTCTGCGCATCTGGAGAAAGCGTCCATGTAGAAAATACCGCCTGCAAATACTTCTTTAAACTTCGCATTTTTGTTATTATTTTTTCCCCCTTTTTTCCTTTGTAAGTGTGTTGCGGTCGTGTGTATCCTGTTCAAATAAACTCAAACTTCACCGTGTGATTGAAGCCGCAGGTGCACCTCTCAGTGACCGCTACTCTTCTCTCGGGTCATTCAGAAATCAGCCGACCTGCTTCGATGCAAAGTTTCTAAGTTTAATTGAAACGCGTTTCGTGTGCGTGTTTGTAGCTCAGTGGGGGGTTGGGAGGAATAATGGATGAGGTAGGTTGTCAAGCTGGCGTCACATATTACGTCTGTGTTGGTAATGGCGTTCAGCACCACGAGCAGCTCCCGCTTCAGCTGTTAGTATGATAGCCTACGCCACCAAAACCGGACCGGATTGTACAATATGTTTTCCTTTTTCTACCCGTACATGTTTGTTTGTTTTTTGGCCAACATAGACTGAATTTCAATATTCTCCATTCCAAATCTGAAGATTTGTTGTATTACCAACAGCTTCTTAAGATGTAGCATTCAACTTGAACAAGACGCGACAGTCATAGAGCGGCGGGATTATAAGTAGCCTAATCCTACCGTTTTCACAATTTTATTTCTACATATTCTTATTTGATGTCGCATACAGAACCCCATCTCATAACCCCATGCTTTTATCTAAATCAGCTTCTGCTGCAGATTTCCATCTGTCAGGTTCTCTTTTTTATGTAGGCTATGAGGGCTTTTTGTACATATTTAGGTAGGGGCACAGATAGTCTTTTCCGATTCTGAGAGGAGAGAAATGTTCATGAGAATCCTCAGCGGACAGGAATTAAGTAGTAATTTGATTAACACAATGTAGCAGGGAACATTGTGCCCTAGTTTAATTAAGCATTTTACTAATTGCACTCTTTCTACATGATCTGACTGGTCTTTAGTGACCCTGTTTGTAGGACAACTTGTCTCTAAAAATTTGGAGGGGGGGGCACTGCTTTGATTGCAGCCATCCATGCATTTAGAACAATGTTACATAACTTGATAATGTATAGGGTTCAGTACATGTTTGTGAATTTGATGCATAAATTAATTTTAACAATCTTTAATATCCAAAAGTCTACAGGGATATTCAGATAACAAGGAAAGAGTTGTGAAAGATAATGGTACTCACAATGCACATAATTAATAAAAATGACTTAAATAGTTTACTCTCATATTTGTACACAGTTGTGTAAATAATTCATTATAACTCATTATTTTTTGATGCCAGATAATAGCTCGCAGCAGGTGTGTAACTGCTTTTACTTTATGCAATATTACATTACCTCCTAAATGTTTTTGATTATACCGAGGGACTTTATTAATACAGCAGCTGTTTATTAACAAATTTTGTCTCAAGGGGAAATCCTGTGTCCACTTGTTATGGAGTTTTGTCAGCAGACACAGCATAGTTGAGCAGCAAAAAATAGCTGTTAAAATTTGGTGTCAACAGACAAATGCTTCAACCACAAACTGTGTAATGAATTAATGTGTAAAAATCAGACCTCCAGCAGGTTTATTCTCTTTTAATAGCAGCTATATTCAAGCAATAGTTTTCTGGTAAATGAATAAGCAGAGAAACATTTTTTACAAAACAGCTTAATTTTTACAGAACCTATCAAAATTTGACATACAAGACACTGAAGGTGTCAAGCAGTCAGAGATTAAATCTGTAACTCTTAAATTTCCACTTTGTTGAACTAAATCTACTGTTTTTAACGGTTATTTGTTGCTGTATTTTATCTTAGTCAATTCTGGCAAATGGAGGAAGTGGAGAAAAATAAAATGAGAGAGAAGATGGACCTAATCACGAGTAACTGAATGGCACAGCTAAATGCAAAATATGTGTAACAATAAGCTTTATTGTTCCAAAATCTAAACCTTCACAACTTTCAACCCCATTTTTGGTGATTGGATCAAAGTAAACAAATCAAAATATATCCAAACATGTTCAGTAATGCATTAAATGTATTTATTTAATAAATTTTATGAGTCACTTGATGTGTTTACTCTTTAAATATTTGTCTATGAAGATTGCGAGTGGACTAAGTAGATTTAGAGGTTGAGCGTCCTGGTTGAGGATAAGAATATATTTTTTAGATGACCTCAGAGCGGAAGAGAATACAATCTAGCATTCAAAATAATAAATAATATACGGTATCTACTTAATAATCTCTACAGAGGGATATTGCTTATGTGATGACTTATATGTCCTTCGTTTACCATCCTTCTCATTATGTGATGTTCATCTGCAACATGTCACTCCATGATTACATCTTTCCATGTTAATGTACAAAGCTGCTGGCTCAAGATGGGAACTCATAGTTTATATCATGTAACATTCGTGCTTCTTCATACACATTACTGGCCTTACAAAACAGTAAATATTCAGTCACTTTAACGATGAATTGTGAGGTTTTGTGGACAGCATGCCAATGACATGGTTACTAGTTAATATAGCTGATGTAATGTTTCATTTGTATTGCACTGCACACAGAAGAACACATTGTTTTGGAATCATACAGTAGCAACCGTAATAACACTGAGGTCACACTCATCTTTTAAAGCATCCAATCATGCATATAATCACAATACTTCATATGGAGGTTAGGAACAGACTTTTCATATTCTGTGACTGTCCTGCTGACTAAAACTGTCAGCAGTCATGCACTTCTCACCAACATTTGTGATAGTTCCTGATGCATTTGGACTCTAGAGGCACATTTTGCAACAAGAATTAGAATCAGAAAATGAAATTGTATACACACTTATAGACAGGAACAGCAACGTTGTGCTGGTAAAGATCATCATGATGGTTTTTCTATGAAATGCATCATTAAAATAAAATAATTCTGTGCTTGTCAGCACTCTGTGTATGCAGCTGAAAGAATAAATATGAAGTAGACACTACTTGTATCTTAAGAGCAGACAAGGATGCTTCATTAATCTGAATGTACTGAAATGCCCAGAACAATGTTACATAACTTGACAATGTGTGTGAGGGTGCAGTGCACGCTTGTGGATATAAATGGATGAATGAATTGTGACTGTGGGTGGATTCCCACAGGAAGTTTGCATGTGTGCATTCATGCCATGTATGTGTGTTTTCAAGCAGACAGGTGTGAAGGATGACTTCATGCTCAGAGATCTGTGGGTCAGAATATGGTGAGCAAGCCCAAGCCAGTGGAAACTGCCAGCAGTATGGAGTCCGCTCCTACCTACACCAGGTAGCTATGCAGACACACACACACACACACACACACACACACACTTAGGAGCATGCATGCAAACAGTAAATATTGTTGGGCTTCCTTTTTCAAATTGATACTCAATGAGCTAGGAGCTTCTAGATGTGCAGGCTTCAGTTTCCATGTTTAAACACTAACAACTATTAGGAATTGTAATAAAAAAAATGATTTTACCTGTTTGGTTCTTTGCAGTTTTATGAGGAGTGCACAGGTTCTATCTGGGAACGAGATGAAGATTTTCAGATTCAGAGATCGCCTAGCAGGTGGAGCTCTTTACTCTGGAAGGTGAGGAGGAATGTCAGCTTTCTAAACAAATCACCATCTCACCTACCGCATGGGATGACAGCAGTCTTATCTTTATATGTGACTTACTCCCTGGCATCTTGCTCTCTGTGCAGGTCTGTCTCGTGTTTGGTGCCCTGATCTTACTCGCTGGCTTTGTCATTGTTTTGGTGGGTTATGCTACTCCAGCTAAGATTGAAGCTTTTGGAGAAGATGATCTCCTCTTTGTTGACAGGTATGGTATACTGACTATACAATAAATTAATGAGGAGATGTTCATGTAAATTTCAGAATTGTGTGCATCAATTGTTAAACAATTACAGTTTATTTATTTATTTTCCCTTATCAAATTTATTATCAAGTTGAATTTAATGTTGAAAAGTATATGTAACAGTGGTTACATTTACCCTTTAAATTCCTATGGAAGCAGTAAGACTATGCTTTATTTTTCACTCAGTACTTCGGCATTTTGAGTTTGTGTGTTTTTTTCAAAGAGAACAACAACAACAGAAACAAATGATTGGCATAACAAATCATTTGGTGTTACACATTTGAGTTTGCACCCATCCATAAGGATTGGATTTTGTTTGTTTGTTAAAACATATATGCCAAACCTTGTTTTTGACTATGGGGTGGATCTTAGGTGAAGACACCAGTATTAGCTTTAAGATTAGAACTGAAAACGTAAAAAAAACAAACCTTTATAAAGGACTAATAAATTCCCGGTTGTGTTTTTGAACAGCCACGCGGTCAGTTTCAACCGAGCGCTGGATGTTTGTAAACTCACCGGTGCTGTGCTGTTCTGTGTGGGCGGCACCTCCATGGCTGTCGGTCTCCTGCTGTCTGCCTTTGCCAAAAGCTACTCCAAAGAGGAATTGTACCTGCAGCAGAAGTTTAAGGAGCGGCTGGCAGATCTGCATGCAACTGTTGGTAAGGCGGCCTCAACATGTTTTACACAATTCCACCTGATGAAATTACCTTTATAAACAAATCTGTCAATAACATTGATGCTATGTGTGAAAACTCCTCTAACAGAAACTGATTATGTTGTAGGTACCCCAATAATGAGAGCACCGACCCCCGGAGAGGGAAAGGTGCCTGTCACTCTTTCCAAAGTGCAGAACATTCAGCCAGGGACCACAAAGTCAGAGCCCTGATCCATGCCCAAATCAAGGCATAAAGAGAAGCTTGAAAGAAGATTGATCAGTTTGCAGACTGTGTGTGTTTGACTATACCTGAACAGTTCTTCTTTTTGAAAGGTCAGCTTGCATGACTGATAATAACATTGATTCCTCATCTTTATTTTTACCTGACTTTTTTGGTTGACTTTATGGAGTTAGCGTAGCTGAACAAAGTTTTGTAGTCATCATTACGAATGAAACCTGGTTATCTTGCAGAACAGGTGGAGCCTTACTCAGAAAACCAGAAAACAAAGCACAGAGGCAAATAAGAAAGTAGCATCTGTTTATCGGCAGTGTTGTCATCTCTACGAGGCTTACTTTTCCTGTTTGGAAGATTTACATGTCTTTGAAGCAGAAAGGTGTTTTTGCTGGAGGTGAAAAGCACCAGACAACATGTTGTTGAAGTCACCGGTGATGATCAAAACTAGAACTGAGTACACCAATAATTTTCTCTGCCTGAGGTGAAAATCTGAGGATGAATGTTGTATGTATGACAATCCTCATTTGTGATCTGTGCATGTTTGTTTAGCTGAACTCCTCATCCAAAGACTGACAAAGACAGCTGTAAAGTTAATTGTGTTTCAGAAGTTGTAGAATAGCCCTTTAGTGTATGACTCCTTATTTTTAGATCACTTTACATGGGACTAGAAGTTAGGAGTCTTAAAGGTCCACAGTGTTGGATCAGATTAGACAAGAGGACAGAGTGGAGGTGAACTCAACGTCAGATCTCACACTGACATTTTCTTCTGTCCCATTAAGCATCTGACCTTGTTTCCTTCAGTAAACATTTAGATTAGATTAGATCAATAGATGAAACCAGACACAGAAAGGGAAGACACACTGAAGCAGACAGGACATGAGGAGCAGGATAGCGTGGGAGATTATTTTCTAGACGTGACAAGGCAGTTGTCATACCATCTGCTGTGTAATGTGACCATTACCAGCTTTAGATGCATCCAGTTATGAACATTCTCCTTTATCGTTTTTGTTTTGCATTGAGACAAAAGCAACCAAACAAGCATGCACATTTTCTGCCATTGTGAATTCGGATGAGGTCACCGTTTAGTGCTACTTGTGAAAACCACAACAGAACAAGGATGCATCAAGAGAGACAAACAACCAAACAACAAAACAGGTTGCGTAACAGGCTGATGATGAGAGCACAGTCAGCTGCTCTCTGAGAAGCAGCCTCGCATTCAGCAGCACTAATGATGAAGCTGTAAGATGCTTAATGACATCCTTCCTGCTCTCATGCAAACTTGAAGTTAAAGAGGTGCACTCAGCTGAACATAACAACGCATAATGCAACTTATTTGATGAAATATATCATTATTGGATCATTTATGTCAGTATTTGCTTTTGTGCTGTTTCTGAGGCAGATTTTATTGGACTTCACTGAGCACAGCAAGAGTTTAATGGTCATGTTTACAGCTTTTTTTAAATATCATGTCTCCATGTGTTATGAAACTATTTCTAAATACTGTAATTCTTACACTTTAATTGTATTTTATTTAGTTCTCTCTTCGTTTTATCTATTGCATTGAGTGTGCATAAACACAGCTTATGTAATAAAACACAATATATTGTACTGTACTTGGTTAGAACAATGTTACAACAGAAGTAGCTAGGTGCAATAGAGCCACAAGTCCTTATTTTGCATTAATACTGAAAAACAAAGCCTCATCATTGAATAACAGCAGCGTCTGCAGGACATCTACTGTTTGAAATTCTGGCTGCAAATGTTCATGTAAGATGACCTTTTAATATTGTTCCCACACAGTCCATTTTCCTGTTTTTCTAGTATCAATTTGAAAATTCAGTGCTGTCATTTCAAAAAAAAATCACACATTTGATATCATATAGCACATAAATGAAGCTAAAATGAAGAAAAACAATTTACCAATGAAAACGGGAGGTTTGTTCAGAGAGTGAGCTGTGAAAAGAAGCCAAGCTGTTAAACAACGAGATGTTAAGGACAGACACTCCAGTACACTCAGAACTCACTGATCACTGAATGCACAGATTTAATTTCATGCAGTTAAATTTTACATCACACTGTCATAACCAAAACAGCTATTATTCTCTGCTCTGAGTCCTTTTTCATTTTTTTCTTTCTTTTAAAATAAACAATAACCTTGCTTTCTTTGGTTCTTGCTTTATTTCTACCCTGATGTAACCATGGATTCTCTGAGTCACTATAAAGAGTTCTGTGCTCATCAGAAATTGGATTAATGAAAAAAACATACTGTGTCAATATACAGTGTGTCTATTTTTCAAAGAAGGTAATAAAAATGAAATATCCACAGCTCAAAATGTGTGAAATCGTATTCATTCACTTATACCTGAGGTCATCTTCAGGCCAAAGGCAGGATGGATGCAGGAACAAATACAAGCCACTGAAGAGAAGGTACAACCGGAGAAATATTATCTTTGTAAATTACATCATGTGAAATTATCTCTTGCAAATAAACAAAGGCAGACAAAAAAAAGACCCTTCAGCTGCAAGAGTTGTAGCTCACAAAATATAATCATGTTTAATCAGCTGATAATAATGGATATCAGGTAATACTGAATACTTATAGATTTTACAATGACTGTTACTCTGTCTTGACACATCTTCAGAACAACTTTAGTAAACAGAAGTCTGATTAAATGTTTATAGGAAATCTATTTCTGTCTTTAAATAGATAGCCTGTGTTTCTCTCTGCACACAAAAGACCAAAGAAAACTGCAATTTCAATAATAAGATTAATGTAATAAAAGACATTCACATGCACTCCCAGCATTCTTTAGTGTTCCACCAGCCTTAATTACATTTTGTAGAATTATAATCAATCAGGGGAGAGTACTATTCAACACCTTGTTAACACCCTCCCCTCACACACACACATCCCCCCACACACACAGCCGGTGGAAGAGATAAGGTAGAATTGATGGCGACTCTAGAAATAGCATCTTAAGCATCGTCACCTCAGCCAGTCAGGCCTCATGACTCACAGCAGCTCCCACCCCCATCTCCTCTTCACTTCCTCCTTCTTCCTCACACTCCTTTTCACCCATGCTCTCCATGTCTCATGGGATGGTGAGTCACAGACACATTGACTGCATAAATCTCAATTTGAATGACTGCAGGGAAGAGGGGGCAGCGAGGCCATCATCGACACCAAATTAGATCAGCTTTCATGTAGTTTTCTGCCTGTGGAGGCAGTTTATTATGGCTTCATGCAACCGTGTTTTAGGGTAAAACGGTAAAAAAATACCGCTAATGAAGACAGACTGTTTCTGCAAGACTGTTCTCTTTCTGCAAGAATTAAACAGTTCAACAGTCAGATTATAGGCATGTTGTATGGATGTATTTGTTGTACTAACAGTCTTTCTTTACACACTTTGCTCTGTATAATCAACATATTCTATATAACATTGTGATGGATAAATAAGTTCCATCACAGTAAGTATCCAGACAATGACCTGAAAAAAGCTCAACTAAGATAAATTTTTTTATCTTTATATCTACATTTAGATTTTTTATTAATTTTATACAGATACCAAAAAATCAAAAGATTCAAAGGAAAATGTGGTATAGTTTAGGCATACTCAGTATTTACGTTTTTTGATAAATAGTACAGCTTTTTAAACATATTAAGTAGCAATGCATCTTTTTTAAATGACCCTTTCTTTTTAAAAAAGTACAACTCCTTCACCAGCCGATAAACTTCACAGAGGGCCTCCATAGTCCTATTAGATTTGAGATTTGCCCCTTCAACAATCCACTGGTCAGTGTGTTTGACCTCTCCACCCTTACTGTCGTCATTCCTTGATGACATTAGAAACTGACAATGGCTTTCCAAAAACATTCATTTTTTGTGAATATCAGTTATTTTTATTCCGCGAGGCATCCAGTTAGAGGAAACAACAACTGCTTAGGACAAGATTTGCTGGTCAGAATATTTATAAAACTATGCATCACCTGGCCAAAATTCACTGTGAGAAAACCTTGATCACCACAAGTTTGGATCCCAGACTTTTGATCTTTTATTTATTTTTTAAAATGGTTACTGGCTTATTAAAACACATTGACAATTATTTTTGCTGTTTATTAAGTTTAATTTTTTAATTTGAATAAACAAATAGCTTTTTTCCCCCATTGTGACTACATCATGAAGGCTGTAAGACGTAATAAAACAAGACTGTCAAACTCACAGTGTTTGCTTAGCATTCAAACAAATAAAGGTAATGATATAGCTCATTATGCTTACTCAAAAAGGTAGTTTGTACCAGTTCACTTGAATACATGCAAACATGCCATACAAAAGCAATGTCTTGATTAAAGCATTCATTTCAAATTGGACCTAAGTCTCATTTCTCAGCTTCATTCACCAGTGTTCACAGGCAGCTTTTATTGAAACAATTAAGCATCTCGCATGATAGCACAATTCCTCAATGCAAAAATAAATATATATAATATAGCTTTAATAGAGATTTAATTTCTTTTATCTGCTCAAAAACTTTATATGTAATGCAACACATCTAGACCTTACAGCAAAACATCTCACATTGCTTTGGTTTTCTATGAACTTGCCCTGCTTCTGTCATATATGTTTTGCTTGTATTGTTTTATATTCACAGTATTGCTCATGCAGTAACTTGTATTTTTTTTCTTCCTTTCCTAATCCTCTATGCTGTTTTTACCTTGACTTTTTCCATCAGCATCATTTCCTTTTTCCCCATTGGCTGCGGCATCTTCGCAACTATCTGAATTCTTCTTCTCTGGCTCTGGTTTACTGTCTGCCTTCTCATCATCTCCCGTTACCTCTCCGTTCACCCTACCCTCTTCTCCTGACTCTTTGCTCGTTTCAGCTGTTGTTTTTCTTACATCTTCCTCCTGGTTACTGTTGCTACTTCCACTGTTTTCACTTTCTATGGTCTCGTTATCTGACTGAGTTTTGTCAGGGCTGCTGTTCTCTGTCTCTTTCTGTTCCCTCCCAGTGTCTACATCATTAATGTGGTCATTACTGCTCTTCTCTTTGTTACCACTGTCTTCATCCTGCTTATCTTCATCTTTATCTTTGTCTGGTTCCATCTCGGCCTCAAAAGATGAATGGCTTCCATCCCCTTTTTCTTTATTGTCCTGAGTCTTATCACTGTTAGGACTGTTTGTTCCCTGTGTCTCACTCTTAACCTCCTTCTTACTTTCCTCTGGTACCTCCTCCTTCACATCCTCTTTACCTTCCTCCACTTTTTCCTTTTTTGGTGTGGTTTCTCCTATTTTTCCATCATTTTGCTCATCAGCTTCTTTATTTTCTTCTACTTTTTCAACATCTATCTTTTGGTCTTCCTCCATGTTATCTTTACTTGCGGATGAATCTTCCTCCGAGGCGTTTTTAGGAGCAGATTCCTCTTTTTCAGCTCCATCATCCTTCTCTTCTGTATCTTTCTCAGCTTCACCACCCTTTCCCTCTGTAGCTTTCGGAGCATCATCCTTCTCCTCTGTAGCTTTCGCAGCATCATCATTCTCCTCTGTAGCTTCTAGATCACCACTAGCATCAGATTTCTGCAATGTAGTTGTACCATAGAAAATGTTTTTAGCCTGAATTGTTTTAAAAGACAGTATGACTGAATTCTAGGTAAAGAAAAAAACAACTAAGACTGAGATAGTAAAATATTCACATCAGACATTTTATCCAACAAAATGTACATCTTCAGTTTCTATCTGTGAGTGTAGCGGTCTACCGTGTTTATACCTCTTCAGCTTTCTCTTCTTGAGGGCTTTTGTCATCTGTGTTCCCATCATCGGACTTTGATATCGGATCATCTGGAAAAAGAAAGCAGAACTGAACAGATGTGTACTGCTGACTTTCAGGTAAAGAAAAAAGTTTTTTCCCCATCTTATTGTTTGACATTACTTCCGTTGGTGTAAAAAGTAAAATTAAAAAAAGATAGAGTATTCGTGTGAATACTGGACATTTATTTGACTGAACACAGCTGCTGTGGTAGACTTTGGGCATTGATAGAAGACGACCCAGAGAAACAATAAGATAATAGAGAATAGGGTTCCATCTTAGAACATTGGGCTCATTCATCAACATCTTCTTATGAATCTTTTTAAATTTGTTTCTTCAGTTGTACTTAAGAAGTATTTTACGAAATAACCACCTATCAGATTCATGAAAATGTGTTTGTATCTTTTCTCTTAGACTGGTTAATACCAATCTCTCTAAATTAAAAGGATGGACCAGATGGCTCTACTTTGCATAAGTAAACA
This sequence comes from Craterocephalus amniculus, assembly GCA_036024015.1. Classification (NCBI taxonomy): domain Eukaryota; kingdom Metazoa; phylum Chordata; class Actinopteri; order Atheriniformes; family Atherinidae; genus Craterocephalus; species Craterocephalus amniculus. Next base: position 11,437 of record JAVQJG010101834.1, read on the forward strand.
CTCATAAATTGCCTATAAAAGGTCATGAGACTCATGGGTGTGTGCAAGTACACACAGCCATTGGTGAGACTGACAAGGAGAAGAAGCATAATGACAAAAAGGTGAATGAAAACAAAAGTTAATAATGAAGATTTTAATTTAAGTGTTGAATTAGTTACAAATAACCACATGATGAGCTTCACATAATATAAAAAAGGCTTTATGTTTGAACTGGATATTCATTTCTCCTGAATTTGGACAGTCAGGAAACACATCCTTGTCATGTCGTGGCTAAAGTAGTACGTATTACATGATCAAATAAATGATCATTGCCCACTGTACCTTCTGTCAGTAAAGCAGATTTCCTTCTGCTGTGGCATGACTTTAAGATGCAGTTCACCTACTGTACAGAGGGAAGGCCACGTCAGATCCTCCATGTCAGTCTGAGAGGTCTTATTAACCAGGTGGCTATGTCAAAACTTTGATTCTTTAATAAAACTTGGCAATATATTAAAAAGACACCACTGTTATGAATTTTATTAGCTAATACATTCTGCTGGTGGATCTGAGAGTTAAAGGTGACCAAGACTTTTATGGAGTCATGTTGCAGGCCTGGCGTGTACCAGTCTATTGAACTGATGCTGTTAGAAAGACCAGCAATCTGTCTTCACTGCCACTGGTTCTTGATTGAATGAAATGGATGAGAAACAGTTCCCCTGTGGGATATCATAACATTGGGATCCAATATCAAAATTGTGTTATTTATCTTAAAATAACAAAATTTAATTTTGTCAAGTTATTTAAAAATCTGACAAAAACGCTGCAGTAACGTTATTGTTTTATTTTTAATGTACTAAACAGCAGGAAACATCACAAATGTTGATTTTTTAAAAATGCATCAGCATAGAGTCCTCCTCAGCATTCGTAAGGTTTGATCTTACCTAATAACAAATCAAAGATATGAAGATTTTGGTGAATGCCGCAATTTTCATAAAAAGTTTGTAAGTAGGACTTAAGAAAGAATCTGTTCTTAAGAACTGTTGGTGAATGAAGTTCAGAGTCTCCTACTACAGGACCTACAAAAATTCATCAACACCTTTACAGAAAAGATCAGATAGCCTGTACAGTATAGAAAGATTTATACGTCACTTCATTCTCCTCCCCAAGATACACCAATTTAGGTGAAAACAGATGGTTTAAAATGACTTGTGTTAGGTAGGTGTGTAAATCACAAGTTTTGTCATAGTACAATGTTATATTGATCCAGTGGGTAATAATATTATTTGTAGTGATATCAAAAATGATGATGAAAAATAGAAATATAAATCCAGAGTGGAATAAAATTCGAAATAAATAAAATATAAGACCCCTTCACCAGAGGGCATTCAGGAACCATCCTAACCAAATGCCTGAGGCCACTTAATCTGACTCCTCTCTATGTGGAGGAGACACAGGTCAACTCTAAGTTGTTTTTGAATGACCAAGCCTCCAAGGTAGATAGTATAGTCTGACTTTATAACTGTCACACACCACATCACTGAAAATAGGCATCCTCATCAAATCAAAATCAAAAACATTGGATTTTTTAACAAAATAAATTAAATAAGGTGAAAAAATGTGCTCTTTGGTATGGGGGTGGTAATGAGGCAAAGAAAGAAAAAAGGAAAAGAAGGAAAAAAGAAAAAGACAAATAAATAAAATGTTCTCTGTTTTTCTTTCTAATATTGTCTTAGTGCAGTGTTATTTTAACAATTGTATGTTGAATGAAACTGTACTTCACATAAGCATTAAATATTGCAGATAACTACCGACAGAATTTCCTTTTTTTATTTTTCATATTACCTTAATTAATGATCAATGATAACATAATATGGTAGAGTATGGTCTACCTGAACAGCTATTCCATTGCCATCTAGTTACAAAATGTGTTAATATTTACCACCACCAAATTCAAGTGGAGGTTTTGCTCTCATCTCATGTACATGTATTGAAATGAAGCAAAGCAGCTGGGGCCAAGTTATCCAGTTGCTCCATAAAGTTGCTAGCTTCTGTAGTTGATACAGCAGCAATAGCAAAAGCACACAAATACACAAAACAACAGTCAAGTTCACAATTAAGTTGGAGTATCAATATGTGATATATTAACATTCTTATACTTTCAAAGAAATGAGAAATGCACCACTCTCTGGCCTGTCGGGAAAGCAGGATACCCTAAGCTGCCACTGAGGCTGCTAGCAACTCTGCTTGGCAACTGTTAGCGTCATGTTAGGCCTTCTAGCACAGATAACCTACCAGAGTAAACAGAAAGCAGTTTCTTTTGAACATGTCATGCCAATTCAAGGCCAGGAGAAGATGAGAAACCAAAAAATATTAAAATATCAGGAAAACAAATGAGTTTTTAGGGCTTTTATAACTAGAAGATTAGAACTTTAAAAAAGCCAAACTACACCACTTAACTATTGTATCAGCCTACAAATTATAACTTTTAAAGACAGACTAATAATATAACTTCTATTGTTAAAAAACACAGTTTGAATTTTGGTTTCAGTTTCTTGTGTAATTTTACAGCTGAATTATTTCTTTACACGCCCCTTGTTCTTCTTAAACTAAGAAACAACAAGAGCAAATTAAGTCATTCCAATGATCCATAAATCTGCCCTATGAAGGAAGTTCTGTTCAGATAATGAGACTTGTTGAAATCTCTGTGCTTTTACACCTGTACTGTTGGGCTTTAACGATCGCAGCACAATACTGACACCTTGTGGCAAAACAAAAACACAAGACAGGCTAAGTGCAAGTAAACAACCTTAGACAATGGAGCTGCACATGACATGAGGCAATGAACATTTAACAAGCTCATTTAGAGATCCATCTGTCTCATTTGATCACTAACATTACTGTCATTATCATTATCATCCTCACAGTCATCCTAATGATCATTAAAACTATTAAATTAAGGTAGATGTTCTCTCCTGATAATTGCTGAGGTATCAGTGCACATCTCCACACATACCAAGCTGAGGTCCGTCACACAGGACCCAATCATCAGAGATAATTCTGTGTAACTGTGTAAAACACTCAAAGCTGATGGCGCAAGAGACAAGACAAAAAAATTATTAAATTTTTTCAATGTTGGATTAGTTTCCTTTTGCAAGAAAATATCTTCCACATTAAAAACCTATCATGTCTAAACTACTATAAGGTGACACTTTGAATCCTGGTATTTAAATGAGGGTGTCACACTGCATCTCAGCACACACTCATTTCTATTGAAGCAGTCAGCTCTGCAAAGCAGGTTTGCTGAAGTGCAAAATGAATATTGGGGCTTTTCAGTTTGCATGTAAGCACAAGCATCAAAGGCTTTGGAGTAATTAACCCTAAACATCATGAGAGGAATACAACTATACGCTCTGATAAACAACATAATTGCACACTTGTTTAGAAACACTGGATGAGACTGAACTTTCCAATCAAAAAAAAGACCAAAAAAAAAGAACAATGGTGTAATCAATGTCTTTAATATTAGTTTCCCTTTCTACACATTCTAGTTAAGGAAGAAAAATGACTCGGGTAGAGATTAGAAGAGTTTATGGAACCATTTAATGCATTTCAAATGCAAAACTGATTGAAGTTTAGCCATGGTGGGAGATGAAACGTTATGGTAATAATAAGGGACCTCTTTAAGAATATTTTATGGAAATCACCCGCATTCATTAAGAGAGAGGGCCGAACGACGGAGAGTGAGCAGTAAGCAGCATAGAGCTGATATGACTCTAAACATCTTAACATGATTTGAGGATGAGGCACAGGCTCATGAAAATGCTAAATCGAATTAAATACAATATTTAGAATATCTGCTTCTAGCTCTTGATTAAATCCAGGATGTTTGTGACTCTGGCATTGCAAATGATTGGATACTTCTCTGTGTGAGTGTGTATATGTAAGCATTTGACTTCTTTTTTACATTTCATAATCAAGCTAACACATGCAGACATAGCTTTTTTCTACGGCTGGCACAAAAACAGACAAACACACCCACAATTCAGGACTACAGCTACCTCTCATCCATCAGTACAAGCAACAACAAGGATGCAGCTGTAAGTGGGTGTAATTACTCATATAAATGGCTCTCGCTGCCATCGTCCTGGAAGGTAAAGTTATAAATGAATGCTGTGCTACAGAAATGTAATAAAACACAACTGAAGATGAAGTGATAGCATAGAAAGATAATATTCAACTCCTCAACCAGCAAACTCAATCTCTGCTTACACACATACACACACACACACACACACACACACACACACACACACACACACACACACACACACACACACACACACAC
>JAVQJG010101842.1:0-10048 GCA_036024015.1 Craterocephalus amniculus
CTGGAGGGATTATATCTCTCGGCTGGCCTGGGAACGCCTCGGGATCCCCCCGGATGAGTTGGCGGATGTGGCCGGGGAGAGGGAAGTCTGGGCTTCCCTGCTTAGGCTGCTGCCCCCGCGACCCGGGACGGTACGGTACGGCGCTCTGGAGGGCTAGCCACCCTGACGTGAGGTGAGGATTTATTATCTAAATTCGGAGTAAAAATATCTCTAAAAGTGGAATTGTATTATTATTACAAGTCCAAAAACTACCCTAAGAAAAGAGTTGATTTTAATCTTATTCTGAGTTGGACCACATGTTTCCTGCAACAGACTTAAACTCAACTCATTACTTGTTGTTTTTTTTTCAGCGAAAAAAACATAATATGGTCCAGTGAAAGCATAACCAGTCAGTAAGTCAAATTCCTCCTTTTAGGACGCATCCAGCGCGACACCATGCTAACTTTCCAGAAGGATCCCATTAGTTGACACAAATGCTTAATATCAAGTCTGGTTTTGTTCTGTTATTTCTGTCCTTTCTGCACTAAAACTCCAGAAGCTGGAGCAGTGAAAAGGAGAAAATAAAATCAAAAGCTGTTGTTTAAGTCTTCTCATGACTGCGGTACAGCTCAGTGTCTTCGAATAGCAACAGAATGAACATGAAGGCATCAGACACTTGTGGCACAAGCTGATCAAACTTGCGAACACAGTTTGATCGGCTCTGGCCTTTCGGCTGAACGTGCCTCTGCTGACTGCTTGGAGGAAAGGCATTCGCAGTCACAGGGTGAGCTTTTAGAGAGGTTAAGAAAAGCAACAGCCCGGAGCAATTGTCTAAGCTCTCAGAGCCACGTCCCTGCTAGCAAAACACACACACATGCATTCAGGGTGATGCTACCGCTCACACACCAAGCGTTCCTTATTCAAACAGACAGAAACGTTACCAGGCGACGTACTTCCAGGGTCAGCTTTAGCTCTGCAGGAGCCATTTGCAAGGTGGTGTTTGGGGGTCCTAAAATGCCAAACTCCTAAGATGACCCAGGGACATGCCACGCATTATTTTAATCAAATATAGTGAATATATGCCCCTGGAACCGCTGCCCCTAGTGGAGGAGGGGGGAACTGCAGTTTTTGGAACTTCCACATAGGTTTCATGTTTCTAAGCCTGAGGTTGCTGCTCGTGTGATATATGGAGAACACATAATATAACAGACAGAAACATATATTTACATAAAATGGCTGCAAATTTCTCTGCTTTCTTCTTCTTTTGTTTTTCTACCTCACAATGAAAAGTTCATGATGCCTCGGGGACATTTACCATCCGACTGGAATGATGGGTACCTGTCAGTTATACCAGGCAGCGGTCACAGCTGATCAATGCAACGTCTACCACAGGTTTATTTTTAAACGTGTGAGGAACACAGGCAAGTCAGATGAGGCTTCACATTCGGCTTCGAGGCCCCCTGGTGGCCCGTGGGGCCTCATGCATTTGCATAAAGACGGCTCTGGGTGATTCCCTGCATGTGCAGAAGGAAGCAGCGCCTCATACCTTCAGACATGCTCCACTTGGAAAGCAAACAAAACACACACAAAACAAAGTAGGTCTGACTATGCGAGGTCATCTCAGCAAAGCACAGCTAATGGATGCAGACAATAGGTGTGCACATGCATGTGTGTGTGTGTATGTGTGTGTGTGTGTGTGAGAGAGAGAGAGAGAGAAAGAGACAGCAAAGGTATCTGTGTATTTCTTTAGTGTGCCAGCCATAAGTAGGAGACTGAGTGGGTGTGTGTTTGCATCACCTAAAGCCGTGTGCGACCCAGACCTCAACCGTGTGCATGACCTCAGCATGTGCACAGCTACTGTGACCTGATGATGCCATCACACACGAGCGTGTGTGTGCACGTGTGTGTGTGTGTAGACATGGAGCGGAGGTACGGTCCCGGCTTGGACAGCGCTGCTCCTGCTTGGCAGTCTGGGCTTCATTCACAAATTAGTTGGATTACAATGTTGGCAAAGTAGTTTTTCTATCATCTTGTTCCTATTAGAGAAGAATCCACATCCCAGATGCATGGAATTAGGGTATTTATAGTTCTGGGTATTTTCCCATCAAAATGACCGGAATCACTTCTCATCACAGCTTTGTTAGTCCTGTTATATAAACCCAAGAAACTCTTTGTGTCTCTGAAGTGTGCTGTTCTCTGTTCAACATTTTATCAGACAGAAGGTCTCACAAAGGTTTCATCCAGCCAGCAGCATCTATTTAAGCTGAACTACGTAGCTTACAGCTTCAGAGCAACAATGAGGAAAAGTCCTTCAGCAGATAAAGCAGCAGAAAGGAAAGGGTCTGATTCACCGCGCCACGCTTTCTGTGCAAACACTAACGGAGCTGGTGCAGGTTAGGCAGGGCTTTATGAATACAGCGCATCATTGTATGCTTTCTTTTTCTTTATGTTGAGCTTGTTTTTATGTAAAAGGTGAGCTGCATGGTAAAGGCGGATTACATCAGAGTTTTTTAAACCTGGCCTTTAATAAACGTCACTAAAAAATGGAAATGGACATTTTTGGGGAAATAATTGAGTTTGTGATGATGAGGAAACGTGGTGAGAATCCTGTCAGGAAGACTCTACAGCTTCACCTCAGAACCTTTCAGCTTGGAGGCTTACCTTCAGTGTGTTTCATGACTCACTAAAAGCAAGGAGGAAAAAATCTCTCATCTTAATCAGAAGGTTATTCTGACCCAGTTAAGTTAAGAGAGATAAAAAATACTTCATTCATCCTGTTACCTTACCAAGAGATAGACAATAAGGAGTAAAAGAAGAAAAAACAAAGAAAAAATAATCCAATAAAATTTACAGGAGAAAGAAAATGTGCAGCAGCCTTTTATATCCATAAAGCATCCTCCATCAGACTCCAGTTTATGATACAGAAGATGTTTCAATTTAATAACAAAAAAGTCAGCAAAACTGTAACACTGACAGACGCAGACAACATAAGACATAACTTCAGTTAGTGAATAAAATATTGAAGTCCATGGCAGAAAAATTTGAATAAAGACTGAACAAGTATGACATGTTTGGAAGGGTTGCAGGACAAAGCCTCTTTTTCCTAAAAAGAAGATGGTCTGCTACATTACTGAAGACATCTTGATAATTGTCCTTCATCCAAAGTGGAGAAGTTTGCTCAGAATACAGCAGCACATCATTCTCAAATCAGGAGTGGAGGATTAAGGCTTATTTTGTAGTCATAAGGCCAGCATAGCTTTACAGTCAGGCTAGATGACAAAATGACCTCAGAATCAGATTAACAATGACGATAAGCTCATAAAGATCACAGCTGTGTGCCCCTTAGCAAATATCTGTCCACAAATATGCTCCTCTATGCTGTTTTTAACGGAAAAGAAACCAAAAGGAAAACCCCAAAGAACAACCACTTTAAAAACATATTCTGATTCTAAAAAGGGCTGTAGTAGTTTGACCCTTTTTGGATATACCAGGGCACAGTGAGAGACAGAATGAGGAACCCTGTCCGTGGTGCTGAACAGTGGACGGAAAATCTTAGAGCTGCCTGTTGTGCTGAACAGTTGACTAAAGATGTAGGAGCTGTCCATGGTCCTGAACTTTTTACTGAATAAGATGTGAGCACTGTCCATGGTGCTGAACAGTGGACCACAGATGTAGGAGCTCTCCGTGGTGCTGACAAGTGGACTAAAATTGTTAGAGCTGCCCGTGGTACTGAACTGTTGACGGAAGATGTAGGAGCTGTCCATGGTCCTGAACATTTTACTGAATAATGTTTGAGTGCTGTCCGTGGTGCTGAACTGTTGACGTCAGATGTAAGGGCTGTCCGTTGTGCTGAAAAAAGTGGACCACAGCTGTAGGAGCTGTCTATGGTTCTGAACAGTGAACTACACATGTATGAGCTGGCCAGGTAATTATGACAGTCTTTAATTCTAACGTTGATTTCAATTTTAAGCTACATTTAAAAAGAAAAAAAAATCAGTAGCCAACAGAGGATGCTCCCCTGCATTCATAAAGGGATGGACATGGTCAGCAGCAGTACTTATGTGAGCTGTGCTGATTCAACCATGCCATGTTGGGACTAAGGGGCCGAACAACAGTTGTTGACCAAAGTCCTGTACAACTTCAAACCTAAACAAAGATATAAACAAAAAAAAAAATCAAAACGTTAACAAGTCACCGAGTTAAAATCCAAGGAATGAAAATGGTTTCTAAATGTGTGTTAAAGAGCAATCTGTTCCTGTTCGGGAGACTGTGGTCTGTGGGACTCAATGGTGGCATCAGCCATCCTGTATGCTGTGACCTGCTGGAGTAGCAGCATCACAGCAGGGAGACGCTGACTGGCTGATCCAGAAGGTACGTTCTGGGGGCCATGTAAACCCAGCTGAGACAGCTGAAGAGGAAGATTGTGGCAAACTGTCATCCTATCCTATGAGGGACCCACTGAGCTGCTCGCTTAGCAACAGGATGTTCCTCCGACCCGCCACTGTAAGATAATATAATCCCACCCATCATAGGGTAGGTATTTATGAGTCCCCTGAGTGATAAATTCCTGTGAATTTTCCCCATGTGGGACTAACAAAAGGATTATCTAATCTCATCTTGTCTCTTCTCGTAAGTTTTAACAGTTCTAACCTGGGCTCAGGGGCAACCAGAAACGTCTAATCAGCAGGATGGATCCACGCTTTCACGATGCTTCCAGCACATTCTGAGCCCAGCATGTGGATGTGGCGCTTAACTGGAGACTCATCCGACCAGGTTGAAAATCAAGATTTTCAGATATATTGAGACTTTGTCACACAAGATATAGAATAAAGAAATATCGTTTATATTCAGTTACCTTGTTTTAAGTTAAAAATATCTTTTTTTAGCATTTTGCAAAACTGTATCCTTGTTATGGTCATTGAAAAGTACCTTTTATTATTTTAATACACATATACTTTAATTTAAGTCAAATATTTTAATACATATGTGCTTCTGATCCTTAATAAAAGTTTATTTAACACTCAAGGCCCTCACATTTGAACCACCTCTCTGTTTATTTGACCAAATACATGTATTTTGAGATATATGTCAGATATTGTGATTAAGGAAAAACTTATCAAGATGTGAAAATTGGTTCATATCGCCCAGGCATAAGGTGAGTCTGTGCGAATTGTAGCCACAGTTTCCTGTTCTTAGCTGAGAAGAGGGGGACCTGGTGTGGTGTAGCCTTTCTTGGCACAAGCTTTAAAGTTTTTATCTTTTGCACTTACAATGATACCCTGTATGTTGCTTGTAGTATTTATCTAACATCACAAAGAATCCTCTCTGCCCAAGGATGCAGCAGAAATACATCTATCATCTACAGAGAAACTTCAGAGATGACTGCTACATACATGATGTGTGTAATTACACGCTTTCAAGGCAAAACAGACCACCACAAGGCTTTAGATGCTTCAGCACGTTGTTCGATAAGACAATGAGAGAAAGTAACGGAGGCAAGGTAAGAAAGGAAAAAAAGGGGACAGAAATAGAGAACATACAAAGCTGTGAGTCACGAAATAAAGACAGCGGAAACATCCAGAATAACAAAAGGACAGTCCTCAAATGCTGTTAAATTAAAACCAGCTAAATGAGTAGATTATATAAATATGCTTTGAAATCCACAAGAGAAAACACAAGAGAGGCAGAGGGAGGAAGCAAAAGCCCGGAGGGAAGGAGACAGCCACGGAAAGAAGAAAGGAAGCCAGAGGAGTGGGTAAATTCATTCAGATGTTTGAAATTAAAACGGCTAAATGATCCGATTAGCTAAACAAACCCAGCTTTTTGAGTGGGACACCGGTGGAGGAGGAGGAGGAGGACGGGTGGAAGGGTAGGAAACATGACGCATTAAATGAGCTCATGTTCAAAGCTCCGAGGATTCTCACGATAATTGTTGTTGGGGCCACAATCATGGAAAAATGGAAAAATCTTCTCCTCCCACACCCTGTATGTCGCAGCTCTTTCCCCTTTTTTACCCGCTGAGTAAATGCCCAAAAGCCCAAAGCCAACATCTGCAGATGTGCATGGACTACACTGGTCAGCGTGCCCACAAGCATCTGCATGACAGAAACAGCTATTCACACTTATTAAACCTCCTCCATTAGCCGAGGGCTGCCAAGTCAATTCGCCTCAGGAGAGGGAAAACAGTCGTGCTTTCTTACCGCGGCGCTTTGATGGAAAACCTGAAATATTCAGCACGTCGCGTGCATGTTTGCAAATGTTCACGGTGGATGCTGCGAGGAAGTACTACGATGCTTTTACACAAGTCCTAGAAGAAGGAAATAAGGGATATTAGTCAACATGTACCACGCAAAATGATCCAGTGCCTCCTGAACTGCATGTCGCAAAACCTCTTATCAGTTTTTCAGAGTTTACTTATAGTTTCATGACCTGACAGAGATGCAGAGCCACAGATGCATCATCCAAACTGACATTATTCACCATGAAAGGGGTTTTTTCAGGCCAGCCTGAAACTTTTACATATGGGCTGTGTGCCATCTTCACCGTTTTTTTCAGCAGCAACACATACACAAATAAATACTATATATCATATATATACAGATATGTATACATTTATTAGCTTAGCTTTTAGCTGAACTCTTATTCTTGACAATTTTTCCTTCAAGTTTCCTTTAAATAAACAAAAGAAATTAAAGTTGATTTGATTATAATAAATCTGCCACGCCTCTGACACTGTTCACACAGACTCTGTGGTTGCAGAAAGACTCATTCTGAGGATTTAAGTCCACAAGTAAACAATAGGCACAGGACCCATTACTTAATTTGTTATAAAAGAAACATCACATTAGTAGTAGGTGTGTTATATGGTGGAACAAAATGTGTAAGATAAGTAAAATAAGCTGAACTGGTTTGTTTTCTTGAACAAGATCAGCTTCTCTGAATCACCGACTGTTAAAACAGGCAGATTTGTTGTGGAGAGCGTGATATGTGACATCAGGGGTCCTGCAGGTTTTAGCCGTTTACTGCTGTTAAACCACGTTAAGTTGAGCACAGGCCTATTAAAGGCCCACTGGTGTGAGTCGCAGCAGGAAAACATGTAAAACCTGCAGGAGCTGAGTTTAGAGGATTTGTTCAGCATATTAACCTTTTGACTTTTACTCAAAGTTTCCAAAACTTGAAAAGATGCAAAAACTCCAAAATTCTCGCAGAAAGAACCAAACGGGATGATGACATGATGGCTGAGCACTTGCTGAGTCTACTGGAGCTTTCCTGGAAGCAGGCATATGTCAGGACAGCATGTTTGCTCCACTAAAAACCCTCCTGTTTTGCATCCATGGCGTTTTCCGCTGCCTTCATCGGTCGGTGTATACGATTTGTTTGCTTTGCCTGTCAACCTGGAATCTTCCACTCAACTTTTCAGCTTTGTCCCCTGCGCAGGGGCAGCGGCGTCCGCGCTGGCTGCATTTTAAACGATTTGCAGCGTGACGGAACAGCTTGCTCTCTGCTTGTTTTGGCACTAATAATATGACAGAGGGTGAAAACACGATGTCTTCCTTTGTGGTTTTAAGTGTAGGCACGCAGAGGTGTGTGCTCTCCTCTCGGCTGTTTCTCCCCGACAGCCAAAAACACCTTCAGTGAATAAAACATCAGGTGTAAAGCCTGCATGCATAATGCAACCTGACGGCACAAGCAGCCGCTAACTTCCGGACGTTGCAGGGCTGCTGGTGGGGTTGTGCAGGGGACGGACGGGGGACGGATCATCTGCACAGACAGACAGGTAGAAAATGTTTTCAATAATTATCCATAGAGATCGTCCACTGTAACGGACCAATCACACGTCAGCGCCCGTCACCGGTCAGGTAACGTCTCCTGCCCTCTACATGCTGAAGAGAATCACTCTTCCTCAGTCTGAACCCTTTCAGTCTGACTTCTGACGTTTATCTTCAGGAACAGTTTATTATTATTGAAAACTCTTCTTTGGATGTTTCTGCCTTTCGTTCTGTTCTCCGTGCAGAAGATCCTGCTCTGCCTCTGTAATGTTGGGCTCCTGGTTCTGGGAGGACCTGTCGCTCCATCAGACCTAGTGGTCATCGGGTCATGTGACGCACCTCAGCCATTTCCTCCTCCTTCTCTTCCTGAAGAACGGTATTTTGTCACTTGTCTTGCTTTTTAATCTTTTTCACGATGTTTGTGTGTTTAAATGATTTTATTGTGGTTCCTGCTGCTTTCTTAATCTGGAATCCTTTTCATGTTTTATGTAAAAAGCATTTTGAATTGTCTTGAACAGAAAATGTACTATATGATAAACTTGCCTTGCCTTAACATCCATGTTTCCATGGAGACATTTCTGAGGGCTGGGTCCTGCAGGTTTTAAGGTCTCTGTAACACACCTGACTCAGACTCAGACTTGTGGAGGGCTTGACATCAAGCTGACAGCTCCTTCATGCGATTTTGGTACTAAAACAATATTTCATGCCCATCAAATTTATTTAGGAGTAAATTTATCATATTTTGTTTTTGTTTTTCTATTTTCTACTGATTTGAAACAATAAGAGCAACAAAGTTTCGTTCTGACAGGCTGAGTGAATCTGTCTGTGTTTTCAAATACAAACTAAATGGGAATTAATTATCCTGTATTATCAGAAGGACATTTTATTTTCCCACTGACAAAAAAAAAGAAGAAGGGGGACAGTGTCATAAAGTTTGATATGAAGCGTCCTAATTATTGATAACCTTCCATCAGGGTCTAAATCTTACTGATGCAACCCACTAGGGTGGAGCTTTGCATACTGTAATCCACTGATTGGTAAAAAAGAAAATCAGCACTTCCTGTTTGACTTGGCACCAGGAACGAAGCAGGAACAGCTCCATGTTCGGTTTACAGCTGCATGCCTTCGTTTCTGGGTCACATTCTCCTTCCTTATAGTTCAGGAAAGACGACTTGCTCCGTGATGTAGCCGATGCTCCTGTCGCTTTCTGCACCGGCGCGGAAAGATGGCTGCAGTCTCGCCACTGAGACCAGGACCAGCAGAACCAGAGACATCATCTGAGCTGAATGAGTCATAGATCCGTTTTGAGTGGTTTGACAAATAGAAAGAAGGCATGGACAGAAAATGAGCAAAGAGCAGCCAAAGGAAAAGTCTGGAAGATCTTTAGAAGAACTTCTGCTCCAGATAAAAGATTACAGGAAGTCTGACTGCTTGGAAGCCAAACACAAAGAGCCGATGGACGTCTGCTTGGCTTAATCTTCTGCACCAAAAGCCTTTTCTACCACAAACATATTGGTTGAAATGAACCATAGTGATGCGTGAACTAGCAGACATACAGATACAGTATGCTCTTCTTTCCCCCACATGCTGCCAGAGCAACAAGAATCTTTGTGATATCAGTGCCTCTCCTCATGAGCACCCAGTCTGCACATGAAAGCTAATATTCCTCTAAAGTCTGACACGGGCTAATCTGTTTACACGTTCCACAGCCAGACGTAAATGCAAACAAATATCATTAGCATGCAAAGGAGGCGAGGCGCCGGGAAAACGTCTCGCTACTGACACCAAACTTTGCATCAGGCTCGTTCCACGCTGCTGGAACGCAGCCGTTTCTGTCTTTGCAGGGTGGAAGTAATGCGTGCTGACTCTGGCCGATCGCTGCGGACTCAACGCATCGCCCGCTTCATTAAAATGCTGCATGGCTGTGTTTTTCCTTGACAGCTAAAAACACCTTTGGTGAATAAAACATTACTCGTGAAGCGACGTGACATAATCCTATCTGAAGGTCCTGACCACCAGTAGTCCACGTGCGCAGGGCGACGTGCACGGAGCGGTCCTGCTGGGGAGAACTGATTGTTGAGCGATTGCATCCCATAATGTTTAAACCATCATCTGTCCCACAGCACTTGAAAGCAGCATATGATTAGACTTTGTAGTTTTATGAGGCTATTACAGACCTGCAACACACTGTGTGTGTGTGTGTGTGTGTGTGTGTGTGTGTGTGTGTGTGTGTGTGTGTGTGTGTGTGTGTGTGTGTGTGTGTGTGCTGAAGACATTTTGTCTTGTGTCACTCTTCTGGA